>JAXGGA010007734.1:0-60866 GCA_038373865.1 Uloborus plumipes | reverse complement strand
TCTTGCTTTGTTTCTTTCGATAACTCATTTCCTTTTATCTAATAAAAATTGGTCCTTTCCCTGGAATTGGGTCGATTTCGAAATATATTTCATTGTCGAATTGCCTGAATGCTTCTGTTTTGCTCCAAAAGGGAAGGTTAATGTTCCGTACCACCCCGAAAACTTTCGATTCGAGAGAAGGCGGTTCTCGCTATGGCGGGGGCTATAATTCTTCGAAGGAAAATCATTTTATTGTTGATGCAGACGCCGATTAAAATGGAAGAATAATATTTTTTCGGATGTGTCTGGAAATGAAAGTTTTGAATTTTCATTTGTAAATTCTTTATTTTGTTTTGTAAGTGAAGAAAACTAAAAACATTTATGCACCCGATAAAATTAAAAAATAAAATGTATTTTATTTTCATGCATGTCATGGTTGCTTCTATTTACTACTATTGATTTCAGGGAGAAAATAAATTAAAAGTTGTAATTTATTGACATAATACCTTCAGCCGAGTATTGTGCTCACGATTCTGCTTTTTAAATGGTATTGTACATTAAACTGCATATACAATAATGTTAAACATTCTTTCTAACCAAACGTATAGGGAATCAAGCGATAGATAGGGAGACTATAGTTGTATGTAAAGGTTGGAAGTTTTATTTTTACTGATGTTTCTCTGAATTTGTGTTTGATATTTTTCAAAACCGTCTCTATAATTGCATGTTCACTTCTGCTGAGCATCGGTAGCATTGCATTTGATAAGGTGTATTTTGGCCGGTATCGTTTAGGGAAAAAACATCGAGTTCTGACGTTGGTGGAATGTGCGTTTTACATTTTTATCACTAGTAAAATTTGTACATTACTGAAATTTAATTTTCATGTTTTAAATGTTGTCTTTTTTATGTGTTAAATATAATTAGAAAATTTTTCATTAATTTTTTATGTTTTGCTTACACGTTGGTACTATGCCAAGTCATTGATTTTAAAAAATATATATATTCGGGACAAAAATGTTTACTAAGATAGTTACAACTTTTAAACCGTATTTTTCCAGAAATTGCTAATGTTTTAAGTTGCCCAACTATTTTTGTTTTCATTTTTAAGCTTTGTTTAGTTTTTTTTCGTGGATTTTTTGATGAAGTAAAAAACGTTCAATTCCTTCTATACTTAGAGTAACAGAACTACTGTGAAATATGAGTTCTTTGTTTAAAATTGGTTTTAGCCGCTGATATGCATTGTTACGTTTCAGTTATAATTCAACCGCGACGAGATGGCCGGTGTCAATCAATTGAGAAAACGAGTCCATTCCTTAAAATAGGTAGAATTTCTACCCATTCAAATTCCCCTATCAATTGTGAATCCCATTCCTCGATTTTCACCTGCTTATCACCCCTTCCTAAAAATGGACAATCCTGAAAAAAGGAGGAGTCATAGGCCATCTCTGCGAAGTTGAATTGTACCTCTCATAGAAAAGACTGATTTTTTTACTATTTTTAAATGCTTTTATTTATGCAGCAATTTGAAACTCTACGTAAAGGAAATTGTCTCAAGTGATGAATGTAGTCTTCAATGCCATATTGATGTTGTTTCTCTCTTATGCTCAATGGAAGGCCCTAACCCCTTTCATTTAGCGAATAAGAACTATGACAGAAGGAAGCAACGAAAGTGAGGCCTCCATAAGAATGTAGTCCGACTGCGGCCTCGATAGATGGCAGTTAACCTCCACAAATAAGCGCTAGTTCTGAATGGAAGAGAGAAGGGAAGAACGTCCAGGTACCATGCACTCTCGGTAACTGCTGGAGATTAAGCACAGGACTTACGGATATGCGGATTTAGTGAGAATGTACGCCCTACGTAGGCTTTCTGAAGGCGCATAGTGCGGCTTTTGGACAAAAAATCCATTTAACTCTTTGCCTTTGAGATAGCATTTTCTACATCGATTAAAATTTCAAAAAAGTCTTCAACTTTTTGGTATTGGTGCGACCATTGTAAAATTATCAATTTTCTAAATTCAGCAGACCTCAGAGCTCACCCTTTACATGATTTTGAAAACAAAAAAGATTACATATGAAAAACATTTCAAGGAAAATCTATAAATCAAAGAAATCTATAGATTAAGAAAATATCTATAAATATTTATGTCAGAGAAAATGACTGTCAAGAAAATATGTATAATATATCTCCCTAAATTATAAGGTGAGTATATGGTTATTTCTTAGTTTTTGAAATCATGACATAGGTTTCATCCTACATTGTGCCAGATTTAGAAGGATGAGGAACTTGCAACAGTAGCACCGATATCAAACAGTAAAAGAGTTTTGCTGTATTTTGAGCCAAGGTAGAGGATGCTATTCCAAAACGTGCGAGTTCGGTGGATTTTTGGCCAAAATACGTCATTGTACTGAGACGGCTTTTGATCCGACGTATAACTAAGGGCACACCTTAACCACCATCCTCCATTTCATAAAACTCTGCTTAATGCACTTATTGCTGTCAGTGCAAATGTAAGTCCGATTTTATTTTTAGAAAAGCATTTTGTTCAAACTTAAGACCATCTATTTCTTCCTAAAAGTTCAGTGCACATTGAATTTCTTTAAAAAATTAATAAAAATGCGCAACACTGTTTTAGTTCACAAAGGTCTTACTGCAAAACGGTAAGACCTCTCAAGTTACCATTTTTATTTCGACTCCTCTACTAACTGGAATAGCTCAGTTCAGTCATTCTGTAAAAATATGTAAGAGCGAGTCAATTCTTCACTTATAAATAATTCATGCCTTTCTTCAACAGTAAATTTCAGCCACAATTCCCTTCAATCTCTGAAATAAAGTTTAGAAGGGAACGGTGCGTTGCTTCTTTTCAGGGATTATTCCAAATGCATTTCGTAGAAGAATTACTTGGTATGTTTGCTCTTCAAAGCAAAACAATATAAAGAAGTACGAGGAAGTGTTCGATTTAAAATTGAAAATAGCTTAAGGAGTTTTACTTAGGAAAAGTTCCTGCAAAAAGTGAAGGGAAAGAATTTTGATCTTTGTATTTGGAGCTGGCATAAATCGATGAGTTTTGCCATGCGTAATGCAATACTTTTATATTTATACAAGGAACACCACTTTTTTTTTGACACTGGAAATAACCTAAATTCGTAAGTATGTACTCTTATTGCGCAATTAGTTAGTTGTTGTATGTTGAATTAAACGTGCGAAAATAATAAAATTATTTTCAGGAGTAAAACGGAAACATTTTAAGAACATGTATTTATGATGTTTTTTTTTTTTTTTCTAATGAAAAGTTTTGTCACGTAGTGCAAAACATAGCTATCGAAAGCTAAATCGATTGCTGTAGCGAAATCGAAAGTTTTACACTAAAGCGCTAAAACGCAAAACAAAAAAAAAAAAAAAAAAAGAAAGAAAAAGAAAAGACAATGTCTTTTCTTTTTCTCTTCTTTGTAAAGATGTCATCTTTACTCTCAATTAAGTTTTTGCAGTGACGAATTTCGATTAGCGTGTGTATGTATTATGGGAAGGGGGGGGATGAGATATTCAAGGTCAAAATCCGCCGTGAATGAACTCGAAACTTAAACTTGTCTTGAGAAAGCTGTATTATATAATAATAGAAAGCTCTATTTTTTGACTTTACTATGCGGTTTTTGCATTTTTTTCAGCTTTAATTAGGAGAGAAATTACATTTATTTGCAAGGACACACTTTTCACTTTTTAATGCCCTGTATTTTGAACAATTTTCAAAATAAAATTATGGAAATTCGCAAGCGTACTTATCTTGCCATATTTGCTATTCACACCGAATTTCGTTGGGATTAAAAATTTTGAAGTGAAAAACTTCCCTTTTTTTGATTAATGTGACATGAAATGGCCTACAGAAAGTTCTTACTCAACGCTTTTGTAAGCTGAATTTCTTTGAAATCCAACTCCCGTTGCATGCATTCATTTTCTCCGAATACCCTTAAAAAAGTTATGCATTTTTTTTTTTTTTGTGAAATATTTTTTTACTTCTGGAAGTGGGCCCTAACATCTTGTAAAAGACTTAAAGAACAAAAAACTCCACTTTGTATTAATAAAAAATGTCTGGTTCGGTTCAAAATATGCAGTTTTTTCAAACGACTCAACTTTCTTCATCATAATGTCATTATTGTTACCAACGACAGAAAAAAAAAGACATTCATGCAGTTTTTAAAGAAATTATCGCGAAAAAAAATACCGTATGAAATGTAATTAAGGGTTCTCCGACATAAATACTTTAGTCTTCTGTGTTTAGTACTTGACTATACTATGTGATATTGCACGGTGAAGAAAAAAAGAAGTTAATGCAAGAAAAGAAGGGCCTATTATGCTTCAAAGTTTTTAAAAAATGTCATGGGTGAATAAAACTTCCGCTTTTTTGTGCATTCCTAGGGTGAATTTAAAACACTGCAGTAAATATGTATAATTGATCTTAATAACAAAAAGAAGATAAATGCTACCCGAATGCATGCCTGGAGTTTTTCAAATAATTGCGAGCTGAAGTGTAATTAAGACAAATATGCAAGACGGTACATACCTTTATCACAAAGCAGGAATAAAAATTAATTTGACACAAAATCGTTTTAAATTAATGTGTAATTAATAAAGCGGTTTGGGACTTCTGCTTAGCTCAGGAAACCCATAGTATTTTTAACCCTTGAAAGCTGATCCTTGTAGTTCCAAATTAAATACATATAATATTTTCGAAATTATTTCTCTTCAGTATCATTGATTTCGTTTAAAGATTTTTTACCTGCTAAAACTTTTCTTACTGACCTTTATCCATTTTAAAGATTTACTAACAAACATGGGATAGTTCTCTAAGTATTCTTCCGTAAATAATCAAAAAACTAACTTCTCTATTTGTATAACATGCTCTTTTGAATTGCTTACTTTTTTTAACACGGCAGTGTTGAGGGGACATTTTTGCAATTCACTATAAGCACAATTTCTGAGTGACAGAGATGTGATTGGTTTCACGAGGCATGTTCTGACTCGTTTATGAGATGTTACACATGACATCAATTCTACGTTGTTGCAACATTTAGGGTAAATGATTCCAGGATGACTGTTGTTTCTGAGTAATTAAATATTTTATTTCTTACTTAGACATGTAGTCACACGTAAGAAAATCCAAAAAGTTTTTATTATTTTATGGATACATTTGCACATTTGTGCTTCATTAATATTGACTAGCTGACCCGCGAAAAGCATTCGCGCTTGACAGAACAACTGTGGTTTAAAATCCTACAATACAGTTAGACAAGATATTTTTTTTATTCGGATTGAAATTAACCAGTAAAATAATCATTCAAATGCTACAAACTCGATGGCAGAATTAAATCTACTATTTTCGCGTTTATAGCATGTCGTTCTATCCAATCACAACAATGAGTTTTAATTTTCGGATGCTATACGATTCAAAAATCAAATCGAGGGTTCCGAACTCCGGCCTCCTATTTTCTAGGAACTTGTTAAAAGATCTGAAACTCTTCAATATTGTCTGACTTTTTTAATAATCAGTATTTTAAAACAAGTGTTAACTTTTAATTTGTTTTTACTACTTATGTAAGCCTCGTGGCATACTTTGTGGAGCACGAGGATTTTGTATTTTTTTGTGTTAAATTATTAAAAAAAAAAAAAAACAGTTGAAGTAATGTGCAGTAGAAAACAGAAAAACATTTTTTTTTTTTGACGAAAATAGTTTTTAAGACTGCGGGTCTATTTTCATCACTACCCGGTATGATAAACTTTAAAATGAGAAGTAAATCATGGAATTTAATACAGAAACAAGGAAGATAATGCCTATTGACAGAGAAGCAGACTAGATGAATTATCTATAAGATTTTTCTATTTATTATTTCTGCAAGAAAACGAATGTTTTGCTTGGAATCTGTCTCAAATTCATGCTCTCTATTAAGCAAAAGTCATGTTCATTAAAATAGATAAATATGCCACGCGTGTAAAAATGAGAAAAATCTAGTGCATTTCAAGTTATAAACCTCCCAAATCTCTTCCGATTTAAAAAAAAAAAAAAGTACGTATGAAGATATTTTTTGCTATCTTCACGGTAGGAAAAAAAAGCACTGCGTTCTGATGAAAAAGTGTTTGCTCCTGAAGATGCAATTAACAGTCTCTGCCCCGTGTGAAAAGGTCTTATCTCAGCTTTAAGCGTCAAGTGACTCGAGTGGGGGACACACTACGGAATGAAAGTGGAAATGGAGGCTTTCTTTGCAATTATCCATCTCACGATGAATGCTTCAGTGATATTTCTGCCAGCTCAAGGGGAATTTTCAGCTCTTTTGGATTTTTTTTTTTTTTGCCGTGTTGAATTTGTATAAATGAGCGCAATATTTTGCAAGGTTATTTTTTAATTTATTTTTTGCGTTAAAATTCTAAATTTATACAACTACGTCAGTAAATATTCATCATATTTGAGCTTATATATATAAAAAAGGAAAATTTGTTTTTAAAAAGAAATATCATAAATTTTTTGTAACATACTGAAATGAAGTTCGTATTTTGTACCTGTCTGGCACTATGAATTTTTACTGATTTTATGAAAATGTATTAAGTACACTTAATATTAAAGTTTGACTAGATGGCGGGGTTTGGTTGAGAGATGGCAGGTGACCTTGAAGCGGAAATAGTACATTTTTTATATTAGGTAGCACCAGAAAGATCACACAGGTAATTAAAACTTTAATGGACAAACGTTGTTAAAAACTACCATTCTCACTCATCCTACTTATTTTAAAAATCTGGTATGGACCCCACACTACTTCCTTTCACGTATAAATTTCTTAGTAAAGTGTTAAAAAAAGTGCTTGGAGTGAGCAAGGTAACATTCAAATATTTTCTCGCCTAATCTGCCACGAAACAATGCAAAAAATATTTTACAATGGTTAATTTTCTAAATATTGCTGATTTTATTATCATTCAGTGAAATTTTCGCAAAATATCGCCAATAGCGCCAAGTTGAACCCAAATTCAAAAAAAATATTTTTCGCCAAATTTGTCGCACACTTGGCGACCAAAAGCTTGGCGACATATCCCCAAGTGGTCGCGTCAGTTCATATCACTAGAGTCTGCATTGAAATTAACACTGATTTACCCCAAAAAAGGGTAAAACACCTCCCCCCCCTGGGAACATTCAAATACAACCACCAGGGGAGGTGCACAACTAGACCATCTCAGAGCCTACATACCAAGCCAGAAGCTTCTACGGCATATAGTTTTTGAGTTATGCGACATACATACATACATCCGCATATACGTACATACAGACGTCACGAGAAAACTCGTCGTAATTAACTCAGGGGTGGTTGAAAATGATTTTTCGACTGCTTATATGTTGGTAGGTACATACGCACGTGCTGACAGGTCGAAAAAACGACTGAACATTCATTCGGGGGTGAGCAAAATCAAAATTTAGACTCAAATTTGAGTGATTTTTTTTTTCGCGATCACAATACTTCCTTTACTACGTAAAAGGAAGTAAAAAAGAAGTGGTCCGTTTACATCTAGTGACCATGCGCCATATCTCCGTTATCAAGCGTTACTATAGCTTATTTGAGGCATTTAACTCTAAAGCATGACTTAATTTGAGTAGCAGCTCAAGGTAGCTGAGCTTCTGCACTTTTCAATTTTGTACCTTTTTGTGGTCTTAAAAATAAGTTATGGGGACAATAGGGCTCTTGCATTTCTATGAGTAAAAATTAAGCCGTGACCCACAGAAATCTCTATTGAACTGAAAATAATCGCGACAGTAATGCAATCTAGAGTTAATATTTGTTCCCTCAAATATTTTTTAAATGATGCATTTTTAATTTTGTGAAAGCAGTTAAAATAAGTAAGTTTTCACTCTTTTGCCTTTTTTAAAATGCATTTCGGGAACTTTAAAAGTTAAAACAAAATCGTTTAATGTTTTAATCAAAGGGTCTTGCTGAAGACTTTCCGGTATTGAAACATGTAGAAATTTATCCATTTTGCTTTAATTGTGAACACCTGTTTAATAATTATTGTAAATATTTATGAAATTGGTGTTAATTGTAGGGCGTCGAGTAGTATTGTTTCCTTTGTACGTAATCGTTTCTTTTCACGGGGAATGTTTTTTTTTCCTTTCAAATGGGCTGCAGTAGAGGCACAGCATTTTGCAGACCTAGTGCGATCCCCCAAATTAGGCATCCATTCTTTCACGTTGCATCAGAATAGGCGGAATGCCATTACCACGAGAATTTTGACGCTCAGTTGCCGCCAGATGGAGGCACCTGGGCTCTTTTTTGATGCGAAAGAGCACTAGGATTTAGTTTTGCCTAGGGATATTCAAAGCCAAACGAATACCACAAGGGATCTTCTACATGCTGCATAATCATACGACATGGGCGCCGATGGTTTTCACGGGGAATGTGGGTATCTAGATAAATATAGTACAATTTTATGCTATCGGAACAAGATACCTATTTTATGATCAGTACATTCACGTTACTTTGAAATAACAAATCAGAATCCACCTCCATCAGCGAATTGCTTTATTTACGACTTGCTTTATTATTATTATTAATGAAATTGATGCTCCAAGCATGGAGCCAAATAGTATGCAGAAAGTTACCGCCCATGTATCACGGAAAAGTCATAACTACGAGCAACGCACCAACAACCCGGTAATGACATCCAAATAATGCAGTTTCACATTCACAATGGACTCATTTTTTTGTAATAGTCAATGACCAAGCTGGAAGAAGATTTCATCTCATTGAAGTGAAGATTACCTTCAAACTGGTAGATAAAATTAATGTATGCAGTAAATTACCTGCTGTAAGTCAGATCAGAGGTAAGACTACAAGAAATATGCTAATAGCCCATTATGTCAGCCAGAGACTTCAGTTAAGCCCTTGTTATGAACTCTTCAGTTTGGGTTAGACAGTAACTGAACGGAAGGAGCATTCCTGGCTGTTATTATATTACTTGTTGTGATTCTAGTCGTTTTGTTTCGCTTAAGCACAACCACTCCCCTACAAGGGAAGTACATTGGTTGGACCCAGATACAAGTAAACCAATGTCATATCTTTGAAACAAAATGCGCATTTTAAGGTATTAAATACATTTTCTTTCAAAATAACCGAGCAAAGCATCCACCTTCACCACAAACGATTTCCCCAAAAATCATCCATCATAGCTGAAAATGCTCATATTTGATCTTTGCATTTTTTCGCAGCGAGCATCATTCAAAATGAAATTCAGCAGAGAGCATCTTTCCGAGGAGCAATATCTTGCTCATTATTGTGCAAATTTACTCCTGTGTACTCTACTAAACACAAGACGCTCTGATGGATCGTTTAAGATTAGATGAAAAATAATGTCCTTCTTGTGCTCGAGATATGAAGCCTTTAACGAGGTGACATCAAAACAGGGAGAATTAATAATCCCCCTTCCAGACGTTCCCATCATAAATCATAAAACTGTCGCTCGACGTCATGGCTGTGAACTTTATTTAGAGTTGATCGAATCTGTTGGTGAAAAATGAGCTTTAATATTGCCTTTTAAAAGATTTTCTTGAGGTTGCTTCGACTATTTTTGTCCACTTCTCTGCCATGATTGAATCATAAAAAAGCTGACGGCTCTAACATCTTTTACATTTTTTGATTGAAAGGAAGCGAGTTTTACGAATCATTATTTTTTAAAATATTTAATATTGGTGATGGTTACTAAATATAAAGTGATAACACTTTAATGTAGAGGAATGCGAGGTAAATGGAAGTAGTAAAGCGATGTAAAATGGTGGTATATTTTCTCTGTTTGTGGGCCACGTGGGCCTATAGGTAGAGTACTCTCCTCGTAAGCAAGTGGTCGCGGGTTCGAATCCCGTCTTGCCCATGGATGTTATTTCATCCTCTCTGTGCCGTAAATCTGTCATGTGTTTGTTAAGAAGCAATGCGCATAGTACGCAGTCCTCATGTATGTTGAAGCTGATGGCTTCTGGAAAAAAATATTTTCTCTGTTTGCCGCTCCACCTATCTGGTAATGTTTTAACTATGTATTAGGCTAGTCGTGCGAATGAAAGTGAGCCTAACCACGAAATGACGCAAAGTGAGCTGATGAAAGTGACGCAAGAATGCTTCTGTTTTTCATCTGTGACGCATTTGGGTAGCATAGAGACATCCTTCAGTTATGAAAGTGACGCTAAAGCGTGACATTAAAGTTTCTTAAATACAGTGAGTCCCAAAAGTTTAGAGACAACAAGGTTTCCAAGTTTTACGAGAGAAAAAAAGAAACAACGATTTCAACACAACTTAGAATCATGAAAAATATCCATACAATAATAATATTTTTTTATTAATTTAATTATACAATCGCAGATTTTGTGATAATAATTAAAACTCAAATTTTACTGTCCCAAAAATTCATTGACAGCTCATTATAATAATTTTAACATTCAAATTTTTAAGCCTTCTTTTCTAATAAATCAAACGATCAGGCATACTTAAAACAGGGTCATTCCATGTCAAGTGTCCCACATTTCGGAAAAATCCCCACTCGACCCCCTCCGATTTTGATGAAAATTTTTTTAGATGTACATATAAGACTTGCATGATACCATACCAAATTATAGTTCTATAATCCTTATAGTTTAGCCAATAAAAATTATGGAAAAAAGGCCTATTTTTCGTGTCTTGAAAAAAATGACCAAATCGTAAAGTTTGTGCTTTTACTGCTCGCGAACTAAGACGATTATCAGGCTCAAATTTGGTGATTCTGATCACTGTTTAGGGTAGAATAGCCTACTTGTGTAACAAAAGCTCCATACACTGTAGATTTTTTGCAATTTGCTGCCAAAGTTGGTAAAAAATCGTATTTTGGTAAATTTTGATCATACGTTAACAGCTTGTATCTGCTGAGAGAATGACTTTCTGAAGCTAATTCTTTCCTCGTTTATAGCCTGATAGTTCGTCCGAAAGGTGTGCAAGTGGCATCTCGATAGCTCAAATAATTGCTGAATTATATGAGTTGAAATTCCAGTTAAATTTCTTTTTTCTCAATTTTGTCTCAATTTCAAAGGGCAATATCTCAAAAGGGTCATCTTGGATTTGAATTTTCTTTACATTATTGGAAAGAACACACTTCAATTAACTAAAAAACTTTATTTTTATTTTTGAGACAAACCAGTTTCAAGGGTTATTGCAGGTCAAAAAGGTGTACGTCATTCAACGTGAAATCAGAGAAAAAAAGACGTAGACCTCAAAGTTGATGTCAATTTGTTCTATTAAAATTTACAGGAGCTATTGTACTTATGTTCTGATAGAAAAAACAGAATTTCTGATGATATGTCACTTGGCAAGGTGTCATTAATATTTTAAATTCATAAAAAACATCGTTTCCTTTTTCAAAAATAATAATAATAATAATAATAATAATAATAATAATAAATAAAAATAATTAATAAGTGAGATAAATAATAAATAAAACATTTAATATGGTGTGTACGTGATAAAAAATATGTATAATAGGACTGCAGAGCCATTTTTCTAAAATGCGATAACGAAAGTTTTCGATAGAGTTGAATATTGCAATTATTTCCACCGTGTAAGTAAATGATAACAATAGTAATTGAAAATATGATGAGTATTAATTGAAAATCCATTCATTATACTGTCGAGGATGTGTTTAGATATTCAGCCTATGATTGCAATTTGCCCATAAACAAAATTGATGAAAAATGGGAAAATGCTTTTTATGACCTTGAAACATTCTACAACCTTGCCAAGTGACATATCATCCGATATTCTGTTTCAAGAGCTTAAAAATAACACATAGGATAAGACTCAAGAGCAGCGATAAGAAGATAATTATTTTTGTTAAAAACAAAACTTTATTTTTTGCCATTTCTTGAGTTTTTACGGATGCGCACACAAAAACTAAAGTTCAAAAACATTTAAAAAAGGTTTTTTCTATCAGAACATAAGTACAATAGCTCCTGTAAATTTTAATAGAACAAACTGACATCAACTTTTGAGGTCTATGTCTTTTTTTCTTTGATTTCACGTTGAATGACGTACATATTTTTGACCTGCAATAACCCTTGAAACTGGTTTGCCTCAAAAATAAAAATAACGTTTTTTAGTTAATTAAAGTGTGTTCTTTCCAATAATGTAAAGACAATTCAAATCCAAAATGACCCTTTTGAGATATTGCCCTTTGAAATTGAGACAAAATTGCGAAAAAAGAAATTTAACTGGAATTTCAACTCGCATAATTCAGCAATTATTTGAGCTATCGAGATGCCACTTGCACACCTTTCGGACGAACTATCAGGCTATAAACGAGGAAAGAATTAGCTTCAGAAAGTCATTCTCTCAGCAGATACAAGCTGTTAACGTATGATCAAAATTTACCAAAATACGATTTTTTACCGACTTTGGCAGCAAATTACAAAAAATCTACAGTGTATGGAGCCTTTGTTACACAAGTAAGCTATTTTACCCTAAACAGTGATCATAATCAGCAAATTTGAGCCTGATAATCGTCTTAGGGCGCGAGCAATAAAAGCACAAACTTGACGATTTGGTCATTTTTTTCAAGACACGAAAAAGAGGCCTTTTTTCCATAATTTTTATTGGCTAAACCATAAGTCTTATAGAGCTATAATTTGGTATAGTTTCATGCAAGTCTTATATGTACATCCAAAAAAATTTTCATCAAAATCGGAGGGGGTCGAGTGGGGACGACTCGTACACTTGACATGGAATGGCCCAACAAGATTTTGAAGAACTTCTGGCTTTAATGAAAACCAACTACGTTCAATTTGCAGCCTAAGATCTTGAACTGTTGTAAACTGTCTTCCATCAGCATATACATCTCTCGGTAGTATTCCCCAGCGGTTTTCTATTGGGTTTAGGTCAGGACTCGGGGTGGCCATTCTATAACAGTTACTTGGTTTTGTCTAAAACATTGCATTGTTGAATTAAACGTGTGAATGGAGCAATTGTTTTGCTGGAATAAACATTCGTCCCTACCTAGCAACTTTCCAAATGGCAATAGCTGTACATTAAGAGTTCTCTCATAGTCTTCGGAGCATTGGCGACCTTTCAAAACAGCAATATCGGTTGTTATATTGAAAAAAAAATGCTCCCCACACCATGAGTGAACCTTCTCCTTGTTGCCTGCTGAAAAAGGTTCGGGGTTCTTTGCAATATCGTACTAGTAATGTGCCCAACCATCCGGGCCACCTGAATTGAACTTTTTTTCATCACTAAAAATAACACTTAACCATTCATTTGTCCAATTCATATGACTACGAGCACACTGAACTCGAGCGTTTTTATGCCGACTTGTTAACCTCGACGAACGACGTAATTTGCGATATTCAAGAAATGCACTTGCCTGTAGCCATCGATGTACTGTTGATTTTGACACTGAAAAGTTTACCCTTTTACAAACGGACCGTGTTGACAGATTCTGGGTCGAAACTAATTTCAAAATCTCTCTGTCTTGCCGCTTAGTTGTTTTCTTTGGTCATCCAGAACGAAATTTTGCTTCAAAACTATTACCTTTTGACAAGATTTGATAAATACCAGACCTACTGCGTCCAAATTTACGTGCAATGTCCACTACTTTCCAACCATGAGCTTTCAAACGATAGATTTTCAAAATTTCTGTTTTAGAAAACTGCACATAGCGGGACATCTTGACCAATCTTCAGAAACGGAAACACGTGTTTGTTTTCATCTCGGAAAACTTGCGCGTCACAAGTAAATGACCTTGTAATATGCAAATTTTGAATACCAATACTTAAATCAGCTTTTAATAACGATTGTTTATATACTTTTGGGACAGCATTTTTTCGTTTATTTTCTTTAAAATTAAATATATGATCAGTAAGAGTTGCTTAAGTGTTTTAATAATTTTTTGAAGTCATTAAATATTTGCATAAATAATTTCATCTCGCTTATTCGTTTAATTAGCTTGTGGTGTCAAAAACGTGGTTGTCTATAAACTTTTGGGACGCACTGTAGCTCATGCACTATTATGAAAACGGCAACAAGACATAGTGGATACTCCAAAATATCAAGAGCGTAGTGTGGTCAGATTTTTGACAGCTAAATGTGTTTCCTGTTTACCCGTTTTTTCTCGAAATGTTAATCTTTTTTTCAATAGTTTTTTTAATAGCTGAAAATATTATCGTTTTTTACTGTCTTCTGACTGCATCCCTTCCTTCTTTGCATTATTATGCATAAACTTAATCGGAAAACCAAATTGTTTTGCTACAAGCAACACGACTTTAGGAATTATTTTCAAAAAGTTCAAGCACGAAGATACATTTTACTACTTACAAATTGCCTTTAATAGTTACTCATTTCATTAGAAATTATTTCCTCAGAAAACAATATAACATTGAATGAATTCATGCTAGTTATTCAAATTTTCGGATTTGGATTGCGATGATTCAATTCTTATTGCATATATTAAAGCATGTTCACCACGTTATAATTTTCAAAGTACGCTTGGAGCATATTAATAATATTTCTCGTTAAGTACTTCACACTTTCTCTAAAATAGGTTAGAGGCTTGATAAATTAATGCCCCATTTTCAATGCTTCATAAATCAAAATTCATCCTTAATGGCACTGCGATATTCAAACCAGCGACAAAATGTTTTTAAGTGCTCTCTTCAAGCATAATATGCCTCAGTTTTTGAATGAAATGTTATGAGAATTAAACTTATCACATTAACGAGGTGTCTTTTAGTGGTAATTATATCAAAATGAAGCATACATTTGAAAAATGTAACGTAAAATTTTAAATGGTTGGGTAACGATTTGTGAAATGTATGCAGATTTTCAACAATGTTCATTTTGATCATGACATTGGATCTGCGTTGTACTACAAATGTATTAACGTTATTGTATTTAAAGACTGTTTTAATTATTGTAAGCGTTTACAACTTACAAAAAATAAGTTATATCACAAATATATTGGACATTAAAAGTGTTACACTCATTTTAAACAAATTATTGGACTTTTTATTCTAATATAACTAGTTTTAATTTTCTAAACCTTGACTATTTGAACTATTTTGGTTATTTAGATTTAGTTTGGGCAATATAGTGTACACGAGAAAGAAATACTTCCATACAATATTTTCCTGTATTCAGTCATCTTAATGCTCAATGTTTCGTTTTCTGACCTTTTTAATACTTCGTGTTTTCTTTGAATAAATTTACATTATTCTAATAATTTAAATTTTTGCCCAGCCCCCATTCTCTTTTTTTAGCCATGAGGTCATGCATTTTTGTTTTTTACTTGCATTACATGTATATTTTCATGACCATGCAGATGATTCAAATAATATTCAGGTATCCGTTTATAAATAAGCAGATTTTTTTGCGTAAACTAAACATACATCACTTTTTGCAGAATTGCAATCTTAGTAGTATTTCTCTATGATACAGTTTTTTTTTCTTTTACAATAACTCGAAACTTTCATTTAATTAATTGATGAATTCATAAATAAACTTATTTTTAGTTCAGTTTATAATTGAAATTTAAGTTAAACTGAATAGTATCCACGAAAAATGTGAGGTAAACAATCAAAAAGTAATTTGAAAAATAAAAACATTCATATTGTTTTTTTGGAAAATTTTTCCACATGAAGCAAAGTGGTCATTTCTTTCCTTTGGTTTGAAGGTAAACAATTATTGCGATGTCTTTTTTTTGTATTTTTTTTATTTAATACATTTTATTTCATTTTTCACATTTCATATCATTTTCATACATTTTCAAACATTATTTGATTTAATTCATTCTAAATTGCATTGCCCTTTTTATTTAAAGTACTGTAATTTAAAAATAAAAATCCAATTTGTGAAGTAGAAAAACACAACTTACATTAACTATTCAATTTTCTCCATATTCCCTTAGTTTAACTTGCTTGTGTTCTACGTTATAATACTATTACAGTTAGTTCATCATGCACTTAAGATTTTGAATGTTTTTTAAGGTAACGTCAGTAGCAATTTTCGGGATACAACAATAAGGTTGTCTAACACACGATTTCAATAATGGATACAATTCTAATGGTCGTAAAACCTATTTTTTATCTTATAAAATAGCTTTTAAAGCACAAAGGCATGATTTGTTAAATGCAAAGATTTTCTCAAGGTATTTTTCCAGAAAATACTTCCACTAATACATACGCATATTGATACAAACTATGTTAACCCCTTCCAGGCTCGTTTTATTTAGCGGTCAAGTTACAGATTACAAGAACATGAAAATTCATGACGCATCGACAATATGATGGCATATATATAACCACTCTAAGATTTAATAGATACGAACAACGAAGAACGTGATGCGTTCGATATATTACGATTAATTTCCATGACGAAAAATTTCGTCATGCCCATTGCTGTAGGCTTTTATGTATGACGAAATATTTCGTCATGCCCAGTTAACAGGTTAAGGTAACGTCAGTAGCAATTTTTCGGGATACAACAATAAGGTTGTCTAACACACGCTTTCAATAATGGATACAATTCTAATGGTCGTAAAACCTATTTTTTATCTTATAAAATAGCTTTTGAAGCACAAAGGCATGATTTGTTAAATGCAAAGATTTTCTCAAGGTATTTTTCCAGAAAATGCTTCCACTAATACATACGCATATTGATACAAACTATGTTCATGATAGCTGTAAATTCAAATACAATGGTACTGTTCCGTTAAATTAACCTACAATAATATAAAAGTACTTTGATCCATAAGTAGGCAGCAATACCAACTTGGTAAAAACTGCACCCATATGTAATCTCTATTAAAAAAATAATACTACAATAAACTTTAAATCCAGCTAAAAAACCTTACAATTTTCTAAGCTATCAAAATAATATATCACCTTTCTGTAACAGCACAAAAAAAGCTTTCCTTAAAAAACTCAACCAAACATTTCATTTTATCGATTTTCTATACGAATTCTTTTCTGGCCCTTTGAGATACGTGTAGTATATATCTTTTTAGGATGTTAAAGCAATCCCCAAAGCTAACTTTTACCTTACGCTGCACTTTTTCTACACCTCCAGTTAGAAAAAGCTAAATCTGAAAAGAAAACCCCAGCACTTTATGAGTTCACGGCTGTCATTGGCTAAGGCTTTTAAACAGCTGCGGCGTGATATATCTTAGTTGGGACTGTGAAAAAAGTGATGAAGGGGACGCTGAGAGGGTGGTTGTGCTTTCTGTACGCGCTAATGTTTTCTTCTAGTTGTAATGCAGTCTTCTCTAATGGTATCATATTTCGCGGTCTAACGAGCCTTGAAGGAATAGTTCTCCCGGTAAATAAAACATTTCATTCATCATTGTAGACATGTTTAGAAAATTATTGAGGACGAGAACTAATTTTAAGATTCACGTTTCTACAGTTTTGAGCATTATCCAAACGTTTCAGACCACTTAAAGTCTGGAGTTTTTTTAGCTATTTATTTAGGCGCGGAGGGGGGGGGGGGAAGTAGTTTCGCACTTTACAGAGAGAAGATATTAGGAAAATTAAAAAAATAATAATAATAGGAAATTGTTAAATAATTCTTTTTTTATACCAGAATTTTTTAACCCAGTAATATTTGATTCATTGCTAATTCAAATACAATTCGGAAAGTATTTATAACATATTGCCACCATAAAAAAGGCCACCGCAAATCTGTTCAAGGGAAAAAAGTGTTAGAATGACTAAAAGGCACAACTGCTATCTTATTTTTAAAATGTATCAGCTCAAAAGTTGAACAATGAAGGGAAAAAAATGTAAATGTCTTTGAAACATAGAAATATATATATCTTTGAATAAATAATAAAAAATCTGTAAAAATGAAGTGCTGTAAAATTTGGATTTAAAGACTTTCAAAATATGATGGCAGCGTAAATCTATTCCCTGCTGCTTTGCTGAACATGAGGTCAACTGGCTATTTCTCATAATACTTTCAAAAGCATTTTAATGCAATGTGGAAAATGAAGTATTTAAGTAAAAAAATTTTTTTACAGTATGTGACATGAAAATAATACACAGAATCAAATGGAATTTGGGCAATAAACTGCTACTGCGTGCAACATTAAGTTAGCCTTCTAAAGTATGAAGAAGAAAAAAACCTAGATGCTAATTATAATACTATGTTATATCACCTTGAGAACTGGTTGGATTCATCAACGATTGTTTACCGTATTAGAATTTTCTATCAAAAGTTAAAAAAGTACAGGTCTCCCATAAATATTGTTTTATTATATTAAAAAATCAGGTATGGACCCCACACTACTTCCTTTTACGTGTAAATTTCTTAGAAGTTGCCTTAAGTGTTAAAAAAAAGTGCTTGGAGTGAGCAAGGTAACAATTCAAATATTTACTTCCCTAATCAGCCCCCAAAACAATGCAAAAAATATTTTACAATGGTTAATTTTCTAAATATTGCTGATTTTAATATCATTCAGTGAATTTTTCGCAAAATATCGCCAATAGTGCCAAGTTAAACCGAAATTCGAAAAAAAAAAATCGCCAAATTTGTCACCAACTTGGCGATATGTCGCCAAGTTGGCGTCAAACACTTAGCGACCAAAAGCTTGGCGACATGTCGCCAAGTGGTCGCTCCAATTCATATCACTTGAGTCTGTATTGAAATTAACATTGATTTACCCCAAAAAAGGTGTAAAAGACCTCCTTGGGAACATTCGAATGCAATCACAAGGGGAGGTGCGCAACTAGACCCCCCTCAGAACCTACATACCAAGCTAGAAGTTTCTACGGTATATAGTTTTTGAGTTATGCGACATATATACGCACATACGTACACACAGACGTCACGAGAAAACTCGTCGTAATTTACTCGGGGGTGGTCGAAATTGATTTTTCGGCTGTTTGTATGTTGTTAGGTACATATGCACGTGCTGTTAGGTCGAAAAAACTACGCGACATTCATTCGGGGGTGAGCAAAGTCAAAATTTAGATCGAAATTTGAGTGAAATTTTTTTTGTGATCACAATACTTCCTTTACTACGTAAAAGGAAGTAAAAAGGCTTCGATTAATGCTGAATTCTAGGAGACAAAACTCTGGTTTAAATCACACCAATTACAATGCATAGTTTAGCAGATGTTATGGTGCAATTTTTGAGAGCCTTCGTTGAGATCATTTTTTGGACAAGGATAAAATTTAAAGCATGGCGGTCAGATTATGCTGTTCGCTTTAGAAAAAAAGTTCAAGGGTAAATTCGAGAAACGGACAAAAAAAGTGTTTTGGCTATTTTCTGACGAAAAAAGCTTTTGAACTGTAACTCAAAGTATTTGATGTTTACCTTTATATTTGTTGCAGTAAAGAAAAAAAGGCCTTTTTCTTGGCTTCATTGGTTTCGAAAAGAATTTAAGGTACACATTTTCATGTTCAGTGCACTTTGGCATTTCTGTTTCATCTATGTAATGTCAAAGGAATCGATTTAAAATATTCCCTGCTTGAGCTTCTTGAAACCGGTTACCATTTATTTGAATGCAACCAAGTTTTCAAGAGTTACTGTTTTATATGAAAGATTAAAAATATAAGGAAACATGAAATTAAAAATCCACATGCCAATGTAAAAATAACAGTGAAATTTAAAGAGATGTTTTCGATTCGGAGACCTAAAACTTGCTGATTTAAAAAACTTCTTCAAAAAAATCTTAGGCCTGATATCTCGAGTCTTTTAACCGTTTATGTTCCTAATTAATTTAACAATGAATTTATATTTTTATATATTGATTATTTTAGTTGAACATACATCAAAAAATATTTTTAAAGAGTATTAAAATTTTGAGAATTTTGGGGGTCTAAGGCTCCCACGCCTCAGGGCCCCTAAGAAAACTTTCTGATAGCAGGTACCATCTGTCGGCCTCTTGTCCGGTTCAAAACCTTCGTTAAAAATATTGTTTCAGTGATGTTTTTTTTTTTGTAAAAATAAATATTTCTTAAACTTACTATTGCTCAATACTTTTTTCTAAAAAGCTAAACGTTCTGTTTAATATTTTAACCCATTATGCGCCAAATTAGTTTATTAATTATGTTTTACATATTTTTTTGGTTGTTTTAGTTGAAAATTTCACCGTTTGCCCTAAAAGTAAAAGTTGCCCTTATATCACCCTGTTTGCTTTGGTAATTCATAGGATAAGTTACTATTTTTTCATAAAATATCTACAACGAATATAGTCAGAAAGGTTTTTTCATAATAAAATGACCAGCCATTGTTCAAAATAACAGTGTTCGTTTTTTAAAATTATTTTATCGGTCATAATGGCGATCTTTTGTGCACTCAGTGGTGATAATTTAGAATTTTTCAAAGATATTGAATCATTCTAAAAATGTGAATTTAAAAATGATTATGCAAATATGTAGCTACGCTAAAAGGAAAAATGAAACAATGTGTCAATATGAAATCACTAAAAATAAAAACTTACAGTGCAAATTTAACGCATAAACTAATTAATTGAAACGTGGAAAATTCTGCCAAATAAAAAAATGCTTTACATATTAAAATGAATATGGTAATTAAACGGAAAAATAAAAGCACATTAAAAAACATGATTTTAAGTTTTTCATCAAAAAATGTTTACATTTTTATGAACTATGCAACATGTGTATTTCAAAATGTGTATAATCAAATTAAAAAAAAAAAGTTAATAAACGTTTAGTTTACTTACTTTTATTGCTGAAATAAAGCAGTAATTTAGCACATAAATATGTCGAGTAACAGAATATCAATTCAGAACTTAATCTGCATTTCTTAGTGATTTTTATTATAGTTTTTGTTCAATATCCTCAATGCCATTTTTTCCCTCAGCATTTCTTTAAAGTAGTATCCTCTATTATCCTCAGCATTTTTCATAATCTAAGGAATGCTCCTTTGAGACGATATAATAAATAAGTCTTGATTAGATTTTGGAGAAGGAAAAAAAATCCTTTTTATGAAACCCCAGCTGATTTTGTCTTGAATACAAACCAGGGAAAATACAGCAATAGCAACGAAGCGAAGCTCTCAAAGCTTTGTCTCCTTTTTTTTTGCGATTCAGATTTGATCTAACGAAATTCGCTGCGTACTGGGAGATTTACACTGCTTTGATTAAATTACAAAAGCTCCTTTTTCCCTGCTTTGGCTTTTATCTCGTTATTTAGTTGTCTCCCAGAGGACCAGACATAAAGACGTAATCTAAATGAATGTATATATAGACATGCATGTATTAGCGTAGTGCGTTATTTGTAGACGGAAAAAGTAATTTATGTATTTGGATATTGAAGAAAATTTAATATGTTTACTATTGAACTAGTATGATATATTTCGTGTAGGTTTTTGTTTTTTGTTCTTCAGAAGGAAATTCCAAACTGGCTTTCGTATGAAAATAGTTGTGGTATCAATGTGATTTTTTAAAATTACCTAGACCTTTCTGGATAAGGAAATTAAAGTTTTTTTTAATACAACGTTGTAAGGCATTTTTAACCCTAATTCTTCAAAATTCCAGTAAAATAAGTTTTTGATCGTAAATCCATATTTTTCTCTTTCCGAAATGTTAAGGGTTATTTAAAAGTTAACCCATTAATGTCTAGCGTCCCCTTTTAGGGACGGACCAAAATAGGGTCTGAATTTCCCCAAAATGAACGTTTCAACCAAATAATAGTGTTCAATTAGTACCTTGGTATTGTTTCAATTCGTTATTAACAGATTGCAGCACATAACCATTGTAAAGTGTGTTCTGTAGCAGCTTTGACATGACCTTTATCAAAAATTACATCACTCATAATCTCAAGGAAAAAAAGCTAAGTTTTTAGTTATTCCCAGCGTCTCAGTTTATGTTAATTGCTGATTTTTTTTCTTATTATAAAATGTCTTTTTAAATATTATATTGTAGGCAGAAAAAAAATTTTAGTAAAAAAAGTATGTACCCTCTGGGGTTTATCGTAACTTTTAAGGGACGATTTTTCTTTCCTTAATAAAAAAAATATTTTTAACATAATATTTTTTTTATTATTTTTCCTGTCCATTAAGGACTGTTTGTAACCAGTTTACAAAATATCTTTGGAAAAAAAATTACAGGCATTAATAAGTTAATTATCAGTCAAAGATAGCTTACTTTGCCCAGGATCAAGGTATGAAACACACATTTTGAACTTCTTCAAGGAGACTAGTTAACGGTGCCTTATCTTTAAACGGATGCAATTGTTTGATGTATCAAATGAATACACAAATCATCATTCTTTCACAAGCTTGATGGTCAGTACATAAAATAGAAACGCATTCTTTTAAATTTTATTTGTTATAACATGCTCGTACCTTTTTTTTGCAATCAAAACTACCGTACTTTTCTGTGTAATATAGAATTTATTAAGCTTTTAAGTTGATTTGAACGTGTGATTGATCTTTTTATTACACAGATTCTGATGCTCAGTTGCTAGTGCAAAATTTCAATCTTTTGGGTTTATAAGATGCCATTCTCTTAGCGCAGATAGTTAAGATTTTATTTCACCGCTCTGACTGTGTGTTAGCAAATGAATTAAATTGTTTTTTTTTTTTCAGTTTTTTGCTTTTTCAGCAGTATGTTTTAGTTAATATCATTTTGGTGCACATTTCTCAAGGCAAATCTTGTTTATGGCTTGGAAGTTTTAATCACGTGATCTGGTATAACTTTTAAAACTTTCAGATTTACCAGTGCTCTATCTGAGTAACATTTAGTGAAAGTAAAACAAAAGAGATCAAATTGATAGAAATGTATAATTTTTCGAAAAGTAGAGTAATCCACAAGGCAGAATATAATTTAGAATTGAAAAAAAGAAGTTGAGAAAAAAAAATATATATATATATATTTTTTTAAATTTCTGCTTTAATTTTTGATTGCATTGTCCTTCATTTATCCTACTTAAAAAGATAGTTCAAAGCATTTTATTGATTTATTTTTTTTCGTTTTTTTTAGACAAGGTAATCTACTTTAATTTATGTACAAATTTGTTATTATTTTCTAACGAGAAATTCAAAATACAAATTCTTTGGCTATTCAGCCGTGTCCAAACAATTTTTTTTAAAATGTTTGAACATTAAAAAAAAAATTACCACTTCCACCCTTTTTAAAGCACAAAAGCTTATAATAAGCTCGTATTTAAGTAAAACGGTGTGTCGGCAGCGGTTTTTGGCTATATTCATAAATAAAAATCGCTTTGAGACGTAATTATTTATACATAAAGATGCGCTGATTTACTGATGAAAAAAAAAAAGAATACGCCTTTTTTTTTTAATTTTAGAATTGCGCTTATTTTCATACTAAAACCCTTACATGTAAACTTATGTTTACTGTGACTTTGTAATCTTAAACTAAGTATTCAGCTTTGGAATAAAAAAACTCTAAAGTTCTAAATCTGCTTCAAAATCTATACTCCACCTCCGCAACTCAGCATATTTCAACAAAAGAATGTATAGATATTATTAATTTTTTTGCATGCAAAGATGAAAGAAAATGATTAAATTTTCAAAAACCTACCTTTCTTATAAAACTCCTACTGGATTTTGTCCTGAATGTTTACTAAGAAGAAAATCTTTAATGAAATAAGATAGGCTCTGTATTTTGTCTTTTTCTTGTGATTCAGATTTGATCTAGCAAAATTTGCTTTGTGAGGGGAGATTTACACAACGCTGATTAAATTACAAAAGCTCACGTTTCCCTGTTGTGGCTTTTATCTCTTTATTCCTTTATCCCTTTAGTGACCCAAGCTGAGAGAATTTAGAGGCGCTAATGCCAAAATATTTTACCTATTTTTTCCATTTTGTGAAAGTAGGATTTTTTTTCTAAAAAAGGATTATTTAATAGTAGATTTGCTTAAAATCTGCATTTTTTTTATTTTTTATTTTACAAGAAAAACCTTAACATGCAAATTATAGTTTCAGAAAATACAGGGTTTAATTTGTTTATTTAATCAAACTGTGAATGATATCGAGAATAAATGTAATTAATGTTAGTTAGTTACTGAAATTGCCGTTCAATTTCGTATCTAAAAATGTACTAATAAAGTTCTTAGAAGCAATTATATTTCTTTATAGCTGCAAATAAATATTCGCGAAGAGTTGTTATTGTTGCACATTTTGTGTGTATATATTTACGTGTTGTAGTTTTGTTAAAAATCAACGTTTTCTCTATGAATAGGCATTTTTCTTATTCAAGTTCAACTTATTAATTGTTTTCTGTGTTTAGCTGGCAGCTTAATAGAATTTTATGAACTTGCTGAGGAACTGGTGGATATAGCTTGCTTGGAATAATTTTTCGATCTTGATAAAATTGGGGCCAAATGGTAAACTATATGTCAAGAGTAATTTCGAAAGACCTGTTTATGTATGCAAATTCCAGGCTTTAACAACTTAGATATTTGCCTACTGTCTTCTCAATACTTTTGGACACTAAAATTAAAAGTATTAGGTGCAACGCACGTGACTAAATGACAGTTGTAACATAAGCTACTTGCCGATGAATCCTTCAGTCACAGAAAAGTTCGCACTTGTGAATAAAGTTGCTTTTTTTCTCTTTCTTTCTTTCTTTTTGTCAACTTTATGAACTCAGTCATTTTCTAACGTACGCTTCAAGAGCGAGAGATCGCAACAGTGTATCACCAGTACGTTTTTTTTTTCCTTCAAGAGAGGGAAATTATTTTCACCTAAAGTAATAAAGGGAGAGCTCTTGCAGTGGCGCTCAGCACATCATTCCAATGTGCAGTAAGTAATGTCTCGTCTAGTGGAGACAAATTCCACGCCAAGCCTTTTTGTGGCCTCCTAATGATGTTCTACAACTTCTTAAAACATTTGTCCTTCTTTTAATGGATTTAGAATTGCTTGCAATTGAGTTACTTTACTTTTAATTTAGTTCATACCATTTTTTAGTAAATTTTTAAAAAGTCGTTGGTGGTATTTTTTTCATACATTTTTTCTTAAATGTCCATAATTTGCTTTCCTTTTATCTCTTTTCTTTTTTCATTCAGAACGTAATACATTAAACTGCTCGGTCAAAAAAGAAAATATAATACACTTTTCTTCTAATAATGAACAACTACTTTGCACCCAAGTTTATAAATTAGTCAGAATGAATAAATAAAATAAGCAAATAAACAGATTAAAATTAAAACTATTCTATTTAGGAAATATTAACGTCCCTCACTTTCTACATTTTCACAAATTGTAATTTTTTTTTCTTTTTGAAGGAGGAAACGCTTGACTGAAATTAAACCAGACAAAAGTGGAGCGGGATTGAACACCTAAAAATATACTTAAAACTTTTTAAAAAAATGTCTTTCTCTTCTTTCAGATGGAACAATGTCACTATACGTGTTGTTGTAAATCATTTCAGCTGTAGGATTACGTAAAATTAGTTTCCGAAACTACTATTTCAAACCAGCAAAATAGTATGCTACACTGCTTTCAATGTAACTTTTAAAGTTCATTCATTAACGGTAAAATGATTTCTTGTAACAGTTATGTATCAAATGCTATAACTTTTGTTAAGTAGTAGCAAAGTTCTGTACCTCAGAACCAGAGTAACGTAAGTCAATTTTCGTCATTTTTCAGTAGAGGGGAAAAACGATGTAATCGACAATCGTTTTTCCCCTCTACCAAAAAATGACGAAAATGGACTTACGTTAGTCTGGTTCTGAGGTACAGAGTTAAGCCTGTAATAGTTGGTAACAGAAGAATGTTTCTTATATGATCGAAACTTATTGTTAAAAAAAAAAAATGCTTAGCAAAGCGGATTTTATCAGTATTGAGGATTAACTTCTCATTAACCCATTTATGCCCAAGTTTTTTTAACAATTTTTTTCTGCTTAAAACCCTTACTTGGAATGGTTCACATACATTTTAGACTTAGAATAGTTCGCCGTTGTCGTATTTATTAAGTTATTTAACGTCCTGTTTATGGAATATTTTGCGGATATGTGAGCAAAATACGACCATACTTGACTTTACTTTTTCAAAGTAACATTACAGAGTGATCAATTTTAAACAAATCACTTTTAAATAGTTTAATTTTATGAAAAAGAAGTTCACAAAAACCCCCACTTACTTTCTGTGGCTATATATGCTGGATCATTGCTTGACTGATTCGTCTGAAAATAGCTGTCAATAAATAAACTCTGATGTCCAACTAGTGGTTCTATCTGGTGTTCTCAAGAAGAAGGACTATTTAATTTGTGAAAACAGCTTTAGTAAAATGATATACCCATTACAGGTTTTTGTATGCAGTAACTAACAAGCGTCCCATTTTTAGGCAACTGGGCAAAATGGGTTAACACAATGAGAAACAAGAGGCATTCCACTAAATCCCTATCTTCCATTGCTCTATAGCCCGGGTTTCGCAAATGAACACCACTTTTTCTTCTTATAGCCATTATCAGCAAAAAACGAGTGCTGTCTGGCATCAAGGTCAAAAACCTTGCTTGTAAAACTTATTTCTAAATTCTCGATTACCAGTTTTTCACAAACTGAAAAAATCAATTTAGTGTGCAAGTAGTTGCATTTTTATCTTCAAATAAAATCAAGAAATAAAAATATTGAACTATTTTAAAACTTATATGCACTTGCACATTCATTATGTATTAGCTTTTTTTTCTCTAATTAAAGCAAAATGAGTTAATTACGCTTTTTTATTTGATTGTTTCTAATATTTATTGCTCAAGATAAACTAAAAATGCTAAATTTAAAACTAAGTTTTCGTAAAACTTTTTCTTATGCATAACTCTTCAAATGTTTTTTCCCCTCAAAAATTCAATTACAAATAAATGCACCTTCAAGTTATTTCAATAATTGAATTCAATTTAAGCTTTTATGAAACCTTAAAAAATGGCTAAGGATAATAATTTTACTCCAATAAAGTTTAACACGAACTCATTTTTAAAACTCATTACGTGGTTCAGAATGTTACACAGTCCATTTTATTACTTTTGGGAAAGAACGCGCATTAAAGAATTCCGTATGTGGCATAAAAAGCGCAACTCCATAAAATGCAAATGATCTCAAGACACCTAAAAACTTGGCGAGCAATAAAAACCCCGTTTGAGAGAGAAACAGAAAAAAACCTTGGACAATTTTTATGAATTACAAAAAAAAAAAAAAATGTGTTTTTTTTATGCCACAACATAAATATTGCGCTCGTTTTTGCTTCATTTCAACGTTTTAATGTAGAAAGTCATGCGGCTAAATAATGAAATTTCTTTCCATAATAAGCGTCTCGGTGTCTCCTAGGAAACTTAATTGAAATTAATCTACTCTTTTAAGAGCCTGGGGTGCATCGCATTAATTGATGAAACTTGGTGGTGTCTAATTTTGGGGAAACAGGAGGAGAAAAAAAATCCAGTTTTAATTAGTGTCAGAATAAAATTCTGAAATTAATCAATGGTAGTTCAGGAAATAATTTCACAGACAAAACGAAAGAATGATTTGGGCTTGTTAAATAACTTTAAAATGACACAACAGCAGTTTTATAACGAAAAAAATGAAGCAGTTTTCAACCGAAAGCAATTTTCAAGTTACGGAATTTGTGATTTTTTGTGACGAAGAGTAATTAAGATGGCCGCCAAAGAACTCCATTTCGATTGCACAAAAAATATCAATAAATATTTAAAAATATGTTTTTTTGGTTCAAAAAAGTACTGCAGATAAGAAGATGCATTTAATGAAACCCGTTTCAAAACTTTTAAACGACAATGTTCGAATTCAAGTGCAAAAGAAATAGAAAATACTAATAAAATTCAACTTTGTAGATTTACTGTTGCGATAGTAATGAGAAAAATACTAATGAGCAACAGCAACACTAATAATGATAATGATAATAATAATAATAATAATAATAATAATGGTAATAATAATAATACTGTTATTAATATTATTAATATTATTAATAATATTAATAATAATACAGAAAACTTAATTTCAAGTAACTAGAAAATGACCTTCCTGATGTATCTTAAAATAAAAACTTTCATATTGACATTTATGGTCGATGTACAGTACTTCAAAAGTATAGAATACTCAAAACTTTTTTTTGGTTATTGTTCTCTTAAGGTTTTTTCCCTTTCTTTTTTTTTAAATTTTATTTTATTTATTTATTTTTTCTATAGTTAAGCTTACAGCTATTTCTGTTTTGCTTCCTCTTCAATTTTAAAAATCAATTGAAATCATTACAGAAATACCGAAAGCGTTGAAAAAGAGAGAAGGTTTTGAAATGAGAAAATATTTTTCTGTTTGAAATGAGAAAATATTTTTCTGTTTGTGTATCGGTCAGTTTTCTTTCCTTTTATTTTCTTTTTTCATTTTATGATTCAGGATAATAAGGTAAATTTAAAACCTTTTTGTCTGAAAAAGTAGCAGCGGGAAACATTTTTTTCTTTAAGAGCAAAAGATCATGACTATTTAGTCTAGTTATATATTTATGGTTTCTAGTTTCCAGAAACAGAATTATAATCATCATAAAATTTGATAAGCAATAATCTAGTAATTTTAAAAAATTGCATAAATTACAGATCTAATGAAAGAGCTGTAGATGCAAAGCGCATCTAATGATTTTACTTTTGATAAAAATAATGTTTTCATGTATGAATGTTTTATTTCAACAACAAAAATACTCAAAATTTTCTTTAGAAATTGCAGCAAAATATTGCGCACAAACATATCACTGGATATATACACTTTTTTGAAAGAAAAATGTTGGTTTCTTACAAACCAACTATTCTGTGATGATAAATAGTAGCTGTTATCATTCCTTGAATGATTCAGTATAACATGAGAATTTTCTTAAACGTATTCAGCTAACAATCAAATATATTTCGAGTAAATCTTATAAATAAACTTGAATGATCTTGAGTAAATCTTGTATAAATCTCGATGAAACGCTGTCTTTATTGTTCCAAACAACCTGTATTAGCAAATTAAAGATTTAACCCATTAATGCCTGACATTTTTGTTTCCAAAGATATTTTGCATAATGGTTACAAACAGTGTTTAATGGACAGGAAAAATAATAAAAAAAAATATTACGTAAAAAATAATTGTTTTATTAAGGAAAGAAAAATCGTCCCTTAAAAGTTACGATAAACCCCAGAGGGTACAAACTGTTTTTACTAATTTTTTTTTCTACCTACGATATAATATTTAAAAAGACATTTTATAAGAAGAAATAAAATCAGTAATTAACATAAACTGAAAAGCTGGGAATAACATTGAAAACTTAGCTTTTTTTCTTGAGATTGTGAACGATGTAATTTTTGATAAATATCATATTGAAACGGCTACAGAACGCACTTTACAATGGTTATGTGTTGCAATCTGTTAATAACGAATTGAAACAATACCAAAGTAATAATTGAGCACTACTATTTGGTTGAAATGTTCATTTTGGGGAAATTCAGACCCTTTTTTGGACCGTCCCTAAAAAGGGACGCTAGGCATTAATGGGTTAAACTACATCCATGAATGCATCTAAACCCGAGTGGTAATGGTGTTGACATCACGTCGTATCATTTGCGCATGAAACTAAATTATAAACTAATGACATAGGCTATTTTCGAACTCAATCAGTATACATTTAAACTATTGCAATGCATACATATATTATGTGATAGAGCCTATTATTGCATTTAGACTGTAAATGTGAAATTACTACTGATTTTAACCTCAATCAATGCACGTCGTATTTGCATTATAGCTAAGTAAGGAAGATGGCATTGCAAACAACGACGATTTAAATTGATATTTTTACTCAAATGAAACGAATGTGACCTGCATTATCTGTAATAACTTTCTGTCATTTATTGAAATTGAACCTGGGTACGTATCCGATATGAGAATAGTAATTAAATTTTAATTCAAACTGAATTTCGCATATCTCCACTATCTACTCATCCATAAATTTAATACCAGATAAAACCGATGCCCCCATACAAAGCCAGCCCTACGAGCTGATATAAAACTTCATTTTTGCCAGAACAAATCACCGGCTTTTCACAATCCAAAAGCACACGCCGAAATGAATATGAATAAACTCATTAAAAATCCAGAGAGCACCGGCGGCACAAAACTCGATCAATACATCGTGCCCCGAACGCAACACACACACACACCGTGGAAATAATTAAGTGGCAAATGTGAAACCCACATTGACAATAGACGCATCCGTCGGAGAGGCAACCCGTAAACAGAAGGGACATCGACCCGTCCGCTAACAAGACAGCACGGATGATTTAATTCCGCTTCTTCTTCGTCAGGAGAACAGTGAGTAATGGCCGCGGCATTAACTGTGCTTTCTGGGCCCACATCGGGACTGTCGCTATTTATCTGTGCTTAATGGTCCCGGCAAATGTTCGCACATCACGACACGGGAAGAAATGGTAAATTGCTTGTGCGAGAGGAGATGGTGTGTGTGTTTCCTTGAGCAGAAATGATGCGGGATGTGTAGTTAAAAATAGTAGTTCTCGTATTTTAAGGACGATTAATCATTTCGTAGCTTAAGATACTCTCTTACTTTTCTTTTATTTCTTATTTACTAAAACGTTGTACGCAACACATACATTTTTATTACCGTTTCAAAAAATGTCAATATACACACACACATAACAGCCACATGATGCAAACGCACTGAAACTGAAATCTATAACTAAAACTTTTAAACTCGAGCAAGGGTGTTTCAACTCCTACACTGAAAAAAAACTGTTGTTTTTGCAATGAAATTCTGGCAACAGCAGTTCCAGTTTAACGCTGCAAAACACAGTAATAAACTGTAAAACTAGCTTTTTACAGTTTATTGCTGTAAAACTAGCTTTTTACAGTTTATTGCTGTAAAGCTAGCAATTTTACCATAAAATTAGCAGTATTATACTGTAAAAACAACTGGCAACAGCATTAACTGTGATTTCTGGGCCCACATCGGGACTGTCGCTATTTATCTGTGCTTAATGGTCCCGGCAAATGTTCGCACATCACGACACGGGAAGAAATGGTAAATTGCTTGTGCGAAGAGATGGTGTGTGTGTTTTCTTGAGTAGAAGTGATGCGTGTGTATATGAGCTGCGTAGTTAAAAATAGTAGTTCTCGTGTTCTAAGGTTAATTAATCATTTCGAAAGTTAAGATGCTGTCTTACTTTTCTTTTCTTTCTTATCGCCGAAAAGTTTGAAATACTAGAGAGGCAATACAAATAAACTGTGAAGTTTCATTACCGTTCCACAAAATGCCAATATAGGGTATACCGACCAGTAAATACAAATCCATAGACTTATTTCTTTTGCATTGAAACAAACAGGTGCCATATGAAGTCAAGTGGCATACATCAAGGGGACCTCTGGTGCTACACTGTTTCACCCTTAATGTGCCTTGTGCGACCTGTAGTTTTAACCAGTGTTTGGAAAAACTACATATTTTTCGTAGCGAACTACAACTACAACTACTTTCTCATAAATGTAGTTAACTACAGCTACAACTACTTATTTTTTAATGTAGCGAGCTATACTACTTTTGAAATGAAGTTACTACTTCGCTACTTTTCAAAAAATAAATAAATAACAAGAATACACCGTTTGAGGATCGACCGAAAAAATTCGAAAAGTGATTTAGATTAAAAAATTACCTCATTCGAATATTGAATAGAAATAGGAATTGTCTTTGAATTTATTTGTTAATTTTTCTTTTTGTTCCTTTTTTTGCTAAAATTTGTCCTTTAGATTTTTTTTTTCCAATTTTTACGAATATTCGCCACAAGAAAAACCTTGTTTTTTTCCTTCGTTCTCTTTTTTTTCATTTATTTATTTACTTTTGTAATTTAAAAGTAGTTTTCAGAAATCGCTACTAACTACTATTTTTTTGTATCGCGCTATTCACTACTCTACTTTTTTTTAAAGTAGTGCGCTACACTACAAACTACTAAAAATTGTAGCTACTACAGTAGTTTCGCTACTTGTAGCGCGCTATTTCCGACCACTGGTTTTAACAGTGTGCCGTAATCTGAAAGTTTTGTGCAATATAACGATGTAATTTTTCATTTTACTTTTCTGCAGAAAGGTATTTATTTATTTTTCAATTTAAGGGTTTGAAATACATGAAATTGATTGTAGTTATTACATAATACTACAATCAATTAAACAGGACTCATTATGCTAACCTCAGGCAAAAACTAAAAAAGGAAGTGAATAAAATAAGATAAAGTGTATAGCAAGTTGTATAAGTGTACAAATATGTATATTATTATGGAATTATTTCAACTGTTTTTATTTGTACTGCTACTTTTTTTTACTCACCCATTTATATTTCCCCGCCTTCTCTGATACAAAAAGAAATGGGACATGCTTTTGAAAGCAAAAATGCAAGCTTCAGTTTAAACAATATTATGTAAAATGACAAAGACTACATATCATTTAATTATTAATATCTGTAACTGCATTTTTTCAAATGTTGCCATGATCTTTTATTTGAAAGAAATGTTCAAAGTCTGAATATTCACAAAAAGTTTTGTCCTTTTGTTTTTACATAAAATATAACAAGTTAATTCTAATTTTATTCCTAAGAAAGATAAAGTATAAAATAATGCTTATTTTTAAGGCACTAACTTTTTCAAAGCAGCTACAATTTGTACCTGAGCAAATATTTAGAAAAGTGCCAATTTGAGTCCCAAGGGAATTTTCACTAGTATTTCAATAACTAGTTAAAAAAATAATTTTCCCCAGAAAGAAAATAAGGTTCTGCTTTCATTTCATCTAATAACATCAGAAAAAAAAAATTTTCTTCAGAAAATATTATTTTTATACATCAAAAATCGGATCGGTAACGTGTCCCAAGTAGCAAAGCTTAGCATGCAAAAGGGTCATGCGCACTTTCTAACTTCCCAAAAAAACGCACTTGCACAAAAAACGATTCTATTTTTACCCCTTTGTTAATATTTTACTTCATTTTTGTTTTAATCGTTTTCTGATTTTCTAGCCGAAGCGAAATAAGCGTGTCCCAAGTTTCGCCGTCAGAGTGGTAACAATAACTTCCGATCTATGTTTAGGCTCCCAAAATCATTTCCTGCACCAAAACCACGTGATACTGAATACCTGGCTGAATGTTTTATCGAATCGTAATTAAAAATTTGCATTTCTGCATCTAAAATTGTAGGTAAGTTTTTTTAAAGTGATTTTATAAAATGTGTGTCATTTGAGTCATCAGATCGGTAACACGCTCTAAAATGCGCAGTTTTTATTATTTAAAAAAATATTTTATATATAAGTATAGTCCTTTATTACAAGTGAAAAAACCACGTGTTTGATTTTGGTTTAGTGTGATCGACTCGGAAATAAAAAAATAACTTTGTCAGTTTGTCAGATCGGTAACAGTCAGAGCGGTAACATTGAAAAACAGCGAATATGTTACAGAACTAACTCACACGTTTCAGAATTATAAAAAGCAAAAATAATAGGTTTTAGCCATATATATTGAATATTTTTGTTCTCAAAAAATGAAAAGCAATGAGTTTCAGTACAATTGCTTCATTTGTGGTTTGTATGACCTAACAATAGAAGTTAGTAAAATAAGAAAAATTGACACTGCAGAAATTAAGTTAATTAATTATTATTATTTTATTTATTTATTTTTTTGGTGCTTCAATTTCTCATAACTTCGCTAAATAACTGGATAATAACTAGCATGCTAAACTGAATTTCTGATCAAGAAATTAAATTCCCTGTAACTAATTAAAGAAAAGCAAGCAGCAGAGTTGTGTGTTGCAAAAGTTGAAGTTGTGTGTTGTTTTAAAACAAAACAAATGTTTTATTAGCTTGGATTTGGTAATCTCATAATTTATTTTATCTAAAAACCTTACCGCTCATTTTTATTTCCAAGAAATGCTTTTTTTTAATGAAATTTAATTTTTTAGCCTAATATATATATTTTAATATAATTATCTTAATTATATGTTAAAAATGCAAGGAAATGACATCATATTTAGAGATGTTAACGAAGACTGAAAGCATAAACTCAAATATGTAGCTCATATTAACATCAGATCTGTAACATTCATCAGATCTGTAACGGCTTAAAAGTGAGTAATCTCAGGATGGGGGTAAATAACTTCCTTGACCTCCCCCCTTTTATTTTCTTGCATTTAGACCAAATTTAGACTTAAAATCCAATATTAGTTTTTTTCTGCAAAAAATTTTTTTTTTCAAAAAACTCCAACTTCAAATTGGCACTTTTCTAAATATTGGCTCCCATTTATATTTCCCAGCCTTCTCTGATACAAAGAGAAATGGGACATGCTTTTGAAAGTAAAATCCAAGCCAAAGTTTAAACAATATTATGTAAAATGACAAAGCCTATATATCATTTAATTACTAATATCTGTAACTGAATTTTTTCAAATGTTGCCATGATCTTTTATTTGAAAGAAATGTTCAAATGTCTGAATATTCACAAAGAGTTTTGTCCTTTTGTTTTTACATAAAATATAATAAGTTAATTCTAATTTTATTCCTAAGAAAGCGAAAGTATAAAATAATGCTTATTTTTAAGGCACTAACTTTTACAAAGCAGCTACAATTTGTACCTAACAATTTGTTCTTTACGTTTCTAAGCTCAAAATTACGTCTCTAAGCTCAAAAATAATTATAAATTATATTTTTTAGAGAAAATGGTTACCAAAAAACTTTTCTAAAGAAGCTGATTTTTTTGTACCAATTTCACCATCGTTGTTTTTTCTTATTTTTCTTTCTTTTACAATTCCGATTTTAAAAATGGTGAAACGTTACTAATTTATTTCTGAGAGAAGATTTATTTTTCTTCATTATTCCAAAATAATTTCGAAATTTCATCCAATTTTTTTAAACCCATTTTTCTGGTATGATTAATAAAATTGCATTTATGGATAATCAATTTAACTTTCATTTTAATTTACTTTTGAGTTATTATTATTAACCAATTAAATCCATACCTTTATTATTTGTGAAGATTATAATTAACATTTAAAAGCACTATGCTAATGAGAAACGTATCAACGCATGAAAAATGTTGTCACATTGTCCATATGTGTATATTTATTTAAAACAAGAAAATTAATTCAGTAAAAAATGTATTAACTTTAAAGATTCTTTTTTACATTTCTTTCTTTGAATTATTTGTTTCGTTTTTACTTGCTATACTTTCGTACATGTTATACTTATCCTTGAAAAAACCACCATCGTTGAAAATTTCACCATCGTTGTTTTTTCTTTTTTTTCTTTCTTTTACAATTCCGATTTTAAAAATGGTGAAACGTTACTAATTTATTTCTGAGAGAAGATTTATTTTTCTTCATTATCCCAAAACAATTTCGAAATTTCATCCAATTTTTTTAAACCCATTTTTCTGGTATGATTAATAAAATTGCATTTATGGATAATCAAATTAACTTTCATTTTAATTTACTTTTGAGTTATTATTTTTAGCCAATTAAATCCATACCTTTATTATTTGTGAAAATTATAATTAACATTTAAAAGCACTATGCTAATGAGAAACGTATCAACACATGAAAAATGTTGTCACATTGTCCATATGTGTATATTTATTTAAAACAAGAAAATTAATTCAGTAAAAAATGTATTAACTTTAAAGATTCTTTTTTACATTTCTTTCTTTGAATTATTTGTTTCGTTTTTACTTGCTATACTTTCGTACATGCTATACTTCTCCTTGAAAAAAACTATTTATTTCCTTTTCCTAAATTTATTCATAGTAATTCGTTCTTCAAGTCATAGAAATTTTATTAAAACATATTTTTTCCGCAGGTATGTTGTTAAAATTTGACTGGGTATAAATAAAATGAAAGACTCATATTTCCACATTTCAGCTTAAACGTTTAGGAATTTCAATATTTCTAATCGTGTTCTAATATTATCAGCTATGAAAGTTATTTTTCAGTATTCCATTTAGTTTTGCTCACTGTATGTAAGTTTTTTTTTAATAAGTAAGATTTTTTTTTTTTTAATACAGTGAACTCTCACTCTTACACCGCCTCATTTGTGCGCGTTTTTCACTTATACGACGATTTTAAATAGTCCCAGCATATTCCATAGCAAAATAACGATAATATCATTTGTTTATGCGTCGCTTTAAAGATAAATATTTCACTTATGCGCCGAATTTTCTGTAAAATGTTAAAAAATATATCTATTGTCTTTAAAAAATAAGCACTTTTCTCCACTTTCTTCGTTAATTTTTTGCCTTTATTGCTCACGTAAGGCAGTTTTCCGCATGTACTAGAGTTTGGAGAGGGGCAATTACCTGTTATGGAACATTTTAAAGGGAACAGTTTGAAATTAGGTATGCTAGAATGTTTGTTTTCTCTTTATCATTGTTGTTACGTTACAATAATCGTCAAACCGTAGTAATATGTCCCTTGTCTATAAAACATCCTTTTTAATTCACTCATTAGAACTTATGTTGCGTTTTAGTCCTTTAAATAGGCTTGTTCACTTATACGTCTCCCTCACTTATGCGCCTTTTGATGTTGGCCCCTTGGCCCAACGCATAAGTGAAAGTTCACTGTATTTTGTTTTTGCTCTGTGCACTTTCATATACTACGTCTTATTGTAAGGATTTTATCAAATTACATTGACTTACTGCTTTATCAAATTAGTTATCATTGTTTTTAGAGAAAATATACTTAAAACAAATCGCCGATTAATCTGTAAAATTTGGCCTACTGCGGCTGATTTGTCATCACTGTCGATTAATCGGTGCATCCCTGATAAACATAATAGGTGAATGTAAATTGAATGTGTAAATTTTGACATTCAAAAGTTCAAAGGAAGTACCATATCTGTAAGATAGCAACGGATATGTTTAGTATAAAAACTTTCACGACAAGCGCTACGTAGAATTTTATTTATGGAGTATATAAATCTAACATTACTTATTCCTGAAGCAATTACACCCACAGCTCGATCATGACATCTTGAGATTGCAATTTCGCCCTCCTTTCGGTAAGGTAAATAATTTTATCTACCAGTTTGAAGGTTATCTTGGCTTTATTAAGAGAATTTTTTCCAACAGCTCGATTATTATCTATTTCTGAATGAGGGAGACCACATTTGGGACGAAACTGCAGTCTCAAGATGTCATGTTCGACCTGTGGGTGTAATTGCTTCAATTCTGTCTTAGCCCTGGCTTATGGGCAGTAACATATGGCATAATACTTATTCCTGTCTGGGTTGATCGAGGTCTGGTTTAACGTATGTTTACTGTATGTTTATATGTGCCATATCTTCTTTATAACTAAAACATTTTAGAGTAATGTATTTATTTCTTCTTACCAGCGTCCAAAGGATGTGAGTTTCCGACGAGATGGACCGGCATTTGGTTTCAAAAAGGAGTCCACCCACCTATAAAAATACAGAAAGACATCTTTTCGTTTAGAGGAAAGTGCTTAGCAGCCGATGGACACATGTTTTACATTGAAGACACGTGAGTACATGGAATCGTTCATAGTATAGAAAAGTAGCAATTTCTAAATTGAACCACAAATTTAGTTTAGTAATGTATGTGTTAAATCTATCTCAGAACCAGACTGAAGTCCATTTTCATAACTTTTCAGAAGAGGGCCAAAACAATTGTCGGATTCATGCGAAGGATGGGAATCGGGTTCTTTTAACTCTGCTAAATGATTGTGAAGGAATTTCTTTTATAAAATAACGTTCTTGTAGGTCGATGCAAAATAAGATTCTATAAACAAGCACTCACAAAGTGAAAATGGCCATTTTCGTACTTACGTGAGTGTGGTTCTGAGGTACAGAAATATAAGTAATTTATAATTATGAATACAACTTTTTTTCCAACACTTTTACTTGCATATTTTTCCTCCAGACTAAGAGTCAAAGTATTAGATGTTTTTAACTAGAACTATTTAGTATCAATCACCAAAGTATTGCTTATAAATACGAAATCACCAAATAATCTTTTTATTCCAAAATGAATATACTGTGTTGGAGTACATCTTTGGAGCTTTAAAAACCCTTATTAATTTCATTAACCTGAAATTTTATATTAAGGAGTTCAGCATGGCTATTTGCAGAATTGCTGCACTTAATTTTGTTACATTTATTTATTTTTTTAAACATCTTTTGCAGGGGGAAAAAAATTTCCCTCCCTCTTCGCTTCCACTGAAATAAAAATGTGTTACAAATAAATGACAGTAAATAAATTTTAATTTTCTCAAACAACAGATGTCACTGCATAAAAAGATCTTAAAAAAATAAAAAAAAGTAACTCATAGCCTATGAAAAATATTGGGAGCTACGGCATCATAAGTTTTTTAAAACATCGGATCCTAATCTAAAATCGATTCAAGCATAAAAACAGATGTTGCGTGTGTTGAATGAAATCGGTTATTTACACATTAAGGTGATTCAATTCTTCATTAAGCTTCTCGGGCAGATTATCAGTTTAAGCTCTTATCTCGATTCTTTGTTAGCTCAGTTCTTGGGACGTAATGTTGACCTACTTAATTATCCTGCCCGGTGCGTGATGGAAGAGACCTTTTATGAAAGTTTTGGAGTTTGTTCTCTAATTTAGATCAAACATTCCTTTTGTAAATAAGCATTATTATTTCTTAATTATGAGAAAATATATCCAAATTAGAGTTTGTTTGCTCAGTTATCGTAAATTGTCGATGTAATTTTTAGTTTACTGATTGTGCGTGGTAATTAAAACATACTAGAACTTCACGGAAAGAGTAAAATTACATACTTGGCAGTTTCAAATACCATAACAGATTGCCATACATGTATATATGACTTTTTTACGGTAAAAAAATGCAAAAAATAAATTTTACAGAACACTTCAGAAAACATCTTGTTTAACTGATTAAAATTATATAATGTCGAACAATTTGAATAAAAGGTGATCTGCTTTGAAATTCCTAATTTACAAAGCTAAATTTAAAATCCTGTGAATAGTAGTTTTTTTTCTCAAATGTCAAATGTCAGTTGGAAGAAAAAAACTCATTTACGATATGAATCTATTAACAACTCAAAACTTTTAAAATTAGCTCAGTTGTTCAACAGAAATAACCATTCTAAAATAGTTTAAGCTCTTATCTAGATTCTTTCTTAGCTCATTTCTTGGGACGGTATGTTGACCTACTTAATCATCTCGTCCGGGATGGAAGAGGACTTTTCTGAAAGTTTTGGCCTTTGTTCCCTAATTTGGATCAAACATTCTTAATGTAAATAAACATTACTGTTTCGTAATTATGAGAAAACGTACACAAATTAGAGTGTTTGCTCAGTTATCTTAAAATGTTGGTGTACTTTTTAGTTTACTGATTGCATTGTAATTAAAATATATGTTCTAGAACATCTTTAATGAAAGAAAATAATATGTTTGGTTGTTTAAAATACCATAATGGATTGCCGCACATATATATATGACTTTTTGTACGCTCAAAAAGATGCAAAAAAAAAAACTAAATTTTACATAAGTCTTCCGAAAACATCTTGTTTAACTGATTAAGTGAAAAAATCGCTTAAAATCGCGAATTAAACTGGAAAAGATGCTGTATAAATCAATTTCCCCAAGCAAAAATGATTGTTCTTTGCAAATGAGGTTTAATATGATCGCCGTAGAATTTTCCATTAAAAAAAAATTACCACGAACAAAATAGCTGTCCACCAACCAAATATAATGCAATAATTTGCATTAACGCTTTGCGTTTAGCAATCATCTGTATAAAATGACTGACTGGGAGCATTCTCATCATTCTGAGCGCAGTTGCCTCTTGATGGCTTTAACTATGCAGGACCGCGCTTTGTTAGTGAAGCTCTACTATCAGCGTGATGAAAATGCCAATGTTACTCTTCGAGAATTTCGGCGAGTGAAGCAGTTGAGAAAAGGCCCGCTGACCATATCAAATTTAAGAAACATGATTAAGCGGTTTAAAATGACTGGATTTCTAGCCCAGCAACCAGGCTAGGGGCGCCAGACGGTTAATCAGCTACAAGTTGACGAAGTCGCAAATGCTATTAGAGAACAATGCTTTGATGCTATCAAAGAAACATTTCTGATATCGCAAGTTTAAAAGATATGATAATTTTAAAAATTAGAGAAATCCATTCTGATATGTTACGAGCTGCCGTAGAAAATGTTCTGCATCGTATGCAGTTCTTACAACTTTACAATGGCGATCATATCGAGCCACATTTGTGCCAAAAAAAGTCATTTTTGCAAATAAAATGGATGCATATTTTGTCAGTAGCAATTAATTCTTCAATAATCATAATAATACACTTTAACAGCGCCAAATTTTCCCCTGGTGGTAATTTTTTAAACTAATTTTTTTTTTTTTTTTTTTATTCCAGAAATCAAAATCCCATGGTCTAATATGCATGCTCACGAAGTTTGGCAATGTTTCGCCCAGTAGTTCGCGAGCTAGAGGGCTCCAAATACCTCCTGTTAATTTATAACCACCCTGTATATAACAGTTCTGAAATATAAGTTTAAGTTCTTATCTCGATTCTGTGTTAGTTCTTGGGACGGGATGTTGACCTACTCAATCATCTCGTCCGGTGCGTGGTGGAAGAGGACTTTTCTGAAAGTTTTGGCGTTTGTTCTCTAATTTGGATCAGACATGCCTCATGTAAATAACCATTTCTGTTTCGTAATTATGAGAAAATTTACCCAAATTAGAGTTTGTTTGCTGAGTTATCGTAAATTGTTGATGTAATTTTTAGTTTACCGATTGAATAGTAAATACTAGAACTTCATTCAAAGAGTAGAATTACATATTTGGTTAATTATAATTATACTATAATGGAGTGTCATACGTGTATATATCGCTTTTTTTTTTGTCGTGTGCCAGCCAGGCTGGCAAGTTTAGGTGCGCTGCTTCACTTTTCCAACTGTACCGTTATTTGGTGTGAAGTCCGACTTCCACAGTACACGCATGCCATAGGTACCTGTTTAGTTTATAGGGTAGGCAACCTGTCACAACAACACATTCACACAAAGAAAGAACAGGACAGGAGAGAGAAAGCATATCCATGCCCAAGCCGGGACTCGAACCCGGGGCCACACCATCCGTAGCAGACTTCTCTGACCACTAGACAAGTTGGCTGGCTATATATGGCTTTTTTTAACCTTTAAAAGGATGCAACAAAAAAAAATAAGTTTCACATAAACCTTCAGAAAACATCTTGTTCAACTGATTAAAATTATATAATGTTCAACGATTTGAATACAAAAGTTATGAATAATAGCTATTTGAAAGCTATGAATGCTAGTTTTTTCTCAAATGTCAACTGTTCTTAAAAAAAAAAAAACACATTTACAATATGAATCTATTAACTAATCCAACATTTTTGAAGTTATCTCAGTTGTTCAACAGAAATAGCAATTCTAAAATATCAATTTAAGCTCTTATCTCGATTCTTCGTTAGTTCAGTCCTTGGGACGGAATGTTGACCTTCTTAATCATCCCGTCCGGTGTATGATGGCAGAGGCCTTTTCTAAAAGTTTTGGCGTGTTTGTTCTCTAATTTGGATCAAACATTCCTTATGTAAATAAAAATTATTGTTTCTTAATTCTGAGAAAACGTACGCAAATGAGTTTTTGTTTGCTCAGTTGCTGGAAATTGCTAATGTATTTTTACTTTACTGATTAAATGGTAATTAAGATATACTAGAACTTCAATGAAAAAGTAAAACGACATATTGGGTTGTTTTAAATATCACAATAATGTGCTATAAATGTATATATGATTTCTTTAATGTTCAAAATGAAGAAGAAAGTTACATTTTAACTTTTAACGAAACATCTTGTTTAAGTAATTAAAACTATATAATGTAAAACTGTTCAAATAAAAGCTGATAAAATAATTCGTGCCCCCCCCCCCAAAAAAAAACCTATAGCTACGCTACTGTGTTTTACTTCTAAAGGTTTTACTGCTCTTTCCAGGAACTATCTCAGATTTTTTTTATATTAAATATTCAATACTTATTTGATGACATATTTGGGAACATGGAAATAACTCTTACTTATACAACGCTAATAATAAGTTAAGTACATATTTATGGCAATAATATTTTTACTGCAAACATATATATATTTCGAAATCAATATTTAATAAATATTCGCTCACAAAAAGGTAGCACGTTAATGCTTTGGAAAAGGAAATAGTACTAAATGAAATATAACTTTATGCTATTTATACAAAATAAATAAACGTGTCTTTTAAAATGCAGAAGCAAGTTAGCATTAGGCACGGCAAAACAATTAAAATTCGGTTTTGAGCTTAAGTGTTTTAAGTATTCACTCAATATACTCAACGATGGTCTTTTGACTTTTTTAGTTTTTCAAATCGTAATTGCTTTTTACTGTTTGAAATAAGAGAAAAGTATTTGCAAAAGTGAGGTTTTTAAATATTTGACGATACGCTTTTGATTTTCAATTTGAGTAGTATGGAAATGTTGAAATTTAACCTTTTTTTTTTGTATTTCATTTTCGGCGGAGAAAAATACCATGTACAATTAAGGTTGAGTACCATAAATAACACAAATACAAAAAATAAATAAATAATAAAAACATAATAATAAATAAAATAAAATAAAATAAAATAAAAACAAAATTTTGCAGATTATGCCCTTCACCCTTCGGCAGTATTTTCCATAACTATTTTTCATAACGAAAAATAATATAAGTCCATAACTCTATATATATCTATAAGCAGTCCTTAAACGTGAACATTTCTTACTTCACACTTAACTAAACTTTAATGATTCTTAGCCCATTCGAATGAAACTCTTTCTGCTAAAAGGATTTCGAAGATTTAACATTTTCTTGCGTCATCTGTAAACGTTTGAAGTTCACTCAATGATATACTGAAATAAACTTTGTAATTTATTTAAAATCCGTTTACTTACAGCCATTTGCGATGGTTTCCTCTCAAAGCTATTTAACTAGAAAGTTCCACTTGGCGGAGGAACGGATCAATAACTAGTCTCGCATGAAATAAGACTATCATTTTACTCTCGAAAGACGAGCAGAAATTGTTCGGAATTGCGTTTCCTTTGATGTTGTTAAAAGCATGTATGCAGAATTTGACTTCAATATATAATTACACTTCATAAATTTTATTAGCATTTACTCTCGTATGATAGTTGTTGAAAGTCTATACTTATTTTATTTGCCCTTTTCATGGGCAACATGAAAAACGTAAAGATACATGCGATAAATATATTCGTGTTACTTTTCTAATTTGTCATTTTAAGAGAAATGAGCGGGGCTATGGCGGCTCAGAGGTACAAGTTTCACTTTTAAAGCAGGACGTCGCAGGCTCGAATCCCGCCGTGCAGTGGGTGTTATTTTCTACCTCTTTGCGTTGTAAATCTTGCTTGTGTTGTCTTAAATAATAACAAAGAGGTCCAACCTTTCGAGGCTCTGGTACCTTAAATTACTACCTAACTACTATACAACAAGAGAAATGTATAACGAGAAAAGCATAACCCTGCAAACGCTAATTGGCATTTTCAATATTATCATGCACTACAGTCTTCGACGCTCGATATAATGACCATCTGCGTTCCTCAGCAAAAGGTCTTTATAACGAGCGGTAGCTATAAGAGATAGAAAATAGAATATATTGGGATAAAGTTGGGTTTTCCTCTTTGGTCGTTATATTGGCTAGTGTGTATATTTAGTAGTCTTTATAACAAGCTTGTTTTGTATTTCCATTTTTTTGGTTAATTTTTAAAATAAATAATAAAAGAACGAATTTAAATGTTGGAAAAATGCTCGACCTTAAGTTTCGTAACCAAAATATCTTGTTTATGCATCTTTTAAACTGGGAAGGATGCATAGGCGACCGATACACCCGCACAAACTCTGTTTTATTTATATAGAGATGATTATGTTCTACACTCTCATGTATATAACCCAATTTGAAAAATTGTAGGGAAAAACGTATTTAAATTTTAATGACTAGCCGTTTATTTTTCTTTGTGCTAAGTACGATACCAAAGTATTTATGCAAGCATTTATTGAAAGTTAACTTCAAATCGCCTCTCTTCTTATAAACCATTAGCCTTTAAGATCAGCGGCATAATTGCAAAATATTAAGCAAGATCACGATAAAAAAACAGTATTTCTTATTCACTAATGATTGTGAAATAAAAGAGAAATAAATTAGATTGTATAATGCATCTGGGGAATCTTGCAATAGGAATCGATTTTTGTTGTATTTCTTATCAGTGATTAAAGCTAATAATGCTTTAGAAGACAGTCATGTACTTGTGACGTCACACATATAAGTCATTAAGCTAATCGTTTTAATGCTTTCATCCTGAATTGGGAATTTATTTTTAGACCACAATGGCATTAATTTGCTAAGTTAAGTGGTTAAATCTTACTTGCTTTTCTTTCAAAGTTCAAGTAATTATTGTAAAGTAAATGTTTATGCTTTTTGAATTGTAGTTTGCAAATTATTTATGTGCATAATGTTTTGAAATGGGGGTGTTTACTTCACTCAAAAAAAAAAAAAAACAAAAACAATTAAAAGGGCAAGTGGATAAAGGTAATACGTGGCAATTTGAGAAACTTACTTTTTACCATGGATGAACTGGATAAGTCCATCAGTATCATGTCCCTTGGTCAGAAATGATTATTAACTAAGAATATGACCCCGTTTTACCTGTTGAGGAAAATCAACTAAAAAAATAGCACAACATTTTTTTGAAAATTTTTCTAGAAATTATTAAAAAAAAAACAAAAAAAAACACTTATCACCTTTATCCACTTTCCCCTGCAATTTTATTTTGATAGAATGAGCAATAAATTAATAATTAAATAAATAAGAAAGAGCCTGGAGGCAGAAAATATTTTTATTATCCTAACAGTTTATTTTAAATTAAAATTTTAAAATGTTCAACATCTGAAATGAAGCGAGGTCTCGTATTACGTCCCAAGAGGAGAAACTTACGTGTAAAGCCAGATCGACACATTAGCCCATTTTGCATATCTGGTAACCGCAACTCCACAGCAGTGAAAAATTGAACTGTAAAATGGCGGTTAGTCTACGAAGTGGTCTTGTTTGAAGCGTTTTTCATACTTTAGGTTAGCCAGCGAAAATAAAACAGCAACTGAGAACTTTGAGGTTTTTGTTTGGAGAAAAAAAAAAAATAGGTTGTGAAATAAAAAAAGTAATACATCCCATGTTTTCGGCATGTATTTCTTTCAGAAATAATATTTTTGAAAAATTGGAAATTCTATCGTATTTTATATTCACGCTCAATAGACATTTTAAAAATAGCAATCGCCTATTTTATGCTTGGCATCTTTTTTAAAGACAAAACAAAAAAGATGGAAATCGCAAACAGTTTAGCTGTTACTGTTAAGAGTTTAATAAGAAATTAAAAACCGAGTTAAGCATAATCAACTAACCAATAAGACTTTTTTCCTAGTTTGAATGCCATGCTAGAAATATGAGAAAAAACAATCCTCATGTGTTTTCAGAGTTTAAGCTTTTTTGCAGCTGGTTTAAGGTGTACCGAGTTATTTTTAGATTTTTCACAACTTTTAATAGCTACCTACTTCACCTGAAATCCCCCCACCCCATCCTACCAAAAAAAAAAAAAAAACTTTTATATGTAAGGTTAATGTATCGAGGGAAAACTTTTTCATTTTATTGCCAATAAATGTAAGATTAAAGGGTAAAAAGTCAAAATAGATACACGGATACGCAGCTGAATAGATACACCCCCCACTGATGTTCAGTTACATATGTATGTGTGTATGCATGCATGTCTCCTTTTTTTTTCTCTTTTGAGAATAGAATTTGTAAATATATATGAAGAAAAACGTTGACAAAATATAATTCTTTGAAAACAAAGTTAAACTTCTTACAGAAAATAAACCCGGAAACAGTTATCGACTTGTTTTTCGAGTGAAAACATTTAAAACTGTTTTCCATTTCCTCTTACGTTTCTATTCCTTTCTTTTGAATCTTTTTTGTGCGGAAACTCTCTGTTTTTCGTTTTTTTTCTTTCTAAATCAAAGTACGTTGGATCGACAAGTTACACAATAATACTAGAAACACAAACACATGTACAAAATTTCCAGAATTCTTAAAAAGGTTTCAGAGTAACTTTAAAGAAGGAATACTTCCTTGACAGCTTAAAAGCTTGAGGAATTTTTAATGGTTTCAGAAAAAAGGAAAATATATACAAAGAAGCTATTTTATTTCTTCAAGTGTTTTTAGTAATTGTTTTCATTCTATAGAGGATACGTGGGGCCTTAATCCCTAAATGTATGTTGCAATTGTCTTCTTTTTTTAACACTGCTTTCCTTGCAAGAAAAATTAGAAGTGGTTTTAATTATTCTGGCTGCAAAGTAACTTAGATTAAGGGAAGACTTCGATTTTTGACTTTATTTTATGTGAAATAGGGAACTAATTTTATTTTTAATCATCCAATTTATTGACACAAAATATAAGCTTTTATGATTGGTAGAAAAATAGTTTTCGCTTAAAAAAATTTTTTTTAACACCGAAAATTACAAAACATATTTCCATTTCGGTATGGTCCCTGTACCATTGAGGAAGATGCCGTAAGGCAGTTTGCTGTAGGAAAAAGATGCCATACACGATATTTTTGTGGAAACAGCTGTAGTGTATTTAATTGAATCACATTTATTCCAACGGTTTGGTGCAGTTTCTCTAGGTCTATGTTTCGAGCAGGATACTTGTTCTTTCTAAGTCGTGTCGAAAAGCTACAGCCTCTTCCCTTAAAGAAAATACGGCGTCTTAGTCTAACTTTTTCGAGTATTCATCAGATCAATAAAACGGCAAAACACTATAAAAACACCACATATACCTGCGGTAAATCACAACTAATTTGTGTAATTATACTTTCTATGTGCATGCTTTTTCATTCTGTCTGACAAGAAGTTTTTGTTACTGCTCTTCCATATACGGCGTCTTCCATAATATGGCGTTTCCACCTAATCTACCTTACGTGTTTAAACTGGTTTTAAAGTTATGTGAAATTAATCAACATTGATAACTATTTATTTCTAATTTGCAATAAATATGCATTACAGATATTCGTACGGTTATATTTTTCATATTTATAAAAATTTTCAACTGCCGTGAATAAATTTGACCTGTCTTTTAAAAAATTGTACTCTCTCTTCTGCGTTATAAACAAAAATAATTTTAAAATATTAAAAATATGTTAAGATGATACTCATAACGGTAAATTGAAGAACTGTATTATTCGGTTATAATTACTACTTATTCTACAGTTATAGTTACTCTTTTAAGGACTTTTCACTACTACACTGGGTACACTTGGAGCCTATCTTTGGTAAAATTATGTAGGCGTATCTAAAGTAAATAATTTTACAGGAGTTGGGAGATGATGTGTGTGTTGAAATTATTATAATTCTAATAGGTTTTCTTAGGGACCTACTTGCAGCAACGCTCTTTTCGCTCTACATACTTTAATTACATTCTTTTTTCTTCGGGGAGAGAGATTTTTATTTTGTTCTTACCATAACGCATATTTTGAATAAATTCTTTTTTCTTTCGAAGAGTACGGGGTTTCATTCCTTTTTAACTGTAATAAGTATTTTATGCATTTCTTTACTCTTTCTTTGTGTCGAAGAATTTGATACAATCTAGATTCCATACTGTCTTTAACCCTTTAAGCAGTTTGCCCGTACGGTGTACGTGCTACCCAAAATTGGGCTCATCTGGTTTGCCCGTACGGCGTACACTGTTAAAACTAATGGTTGCAATTGGCACCTTTCCGGGGTGAAACGCTTGTAACAGGAGCGGCACCCAGTAGGGTGCCGAGATTTCACCCTTGGCTTGGGTGAAAAACTGGCACCCTCAATTCAACGAGCAGCGCGGGTGAAAGATGGAACCGTATAGGAGAGCATAATGGCACCCTCACTGTTCACTATTGCAGATCCCCCCTGTGCTGTGTGAGTTTTTGTTTTTCAATTGTGTTTACTTTTATTTATTGCTTTTATTCACAAAGTCTTGGTACATTTTCACCTTGAATTCCGATTTGAAAATGATCGAAACTTGTAATTTAAGGCATTTTCTCACAGTTCAGACTTTCCAACATATTTTAAAAGAATTCGTGACTTGAATTAAACTCAGTAGTTTTAAAATGCTATTGACATTTACTGCAGCATTATCTGTACCGAAAATGAAGAGGGAAGGTATTTTATGGATCCCTTTCAAAAACAATCAAAAATATTCAGTTGTATCATTCTATCAATAAAAAATTGAATCGCTTCATTAACTTATAAAATTTTAATCAAGGGTAACATATTAATAGGTATGTATAGTTCGACATTTAAATATCTTTATGGAATAAAAGATATGGGGTATTTGAAAAGCAGTGTTTGTTAAACGTCAAGTTTCTCGACAGATTAAAAATCGAAATATATTTTAAGGATCAATTCAACTGATGGAACAAAAAAAGTAAGCTCTGGCAATAACGAACTCAGCATTTGTTATCAATAACGCCAACGAAAGATATTAGCGACAGCACGAAATGCATGGCATTAAAATAGCATATACATATACGTATGATAAAAACAAATAAGAAAGAAAGAAATAGTCATTCAGAGTTTCTTTTTTTTTCCTTCCCTTCGCGTTCTGCTGCTTGTTTGTATCTGCACGGCAAAAGAGATTCGCTGCACAGAGATAAATTTCCGTTCGTACACTTTGAAATGATTGTACTAATATGTTGGAAATTCTTAGAACTATTATCAAATGCATGTACTTACGTGAGAATTCGAAGACTAATATGAAGAATTAATCCATTTTTGTAATAAACTCAAGGTGAAATCCAAGACTGTGAAAATACTGTACCGAAAATTCTGTCGTGTCGACGTAAACAAGATGTCCGCCATTCAAATGGTTGATGATGATGATGAGACCTCGCGCAGGCGCATTCTGTCAAAGGTGCCTTTTGGTACGGCGAGATGTTTCACTGAGCATGCGCAAGCTTCATTCACCCCAAAGGGTGCCGATGGGAGCCTTTTTAGTGCGGTAAGAGCTTTTCAAATTCGCTGTGGCACCCCGTGGCACCTTGCTTTCACCCAAGCTTTCTTATTGGCACCCCTGAGTCACCCGTAGTTTTTACAGTGTACGGGCATCGATATTTCAGATTTCTTTTTCTGGTTTGCCCGAACTGTTCGGAAAATTGTAAACCTCAAAATTCACAGTAAGTGTGAGAGAAATTTTTGCATAACTTGTAAACCATTCTTTACTGCATGCAGAATGTACTTGAAAAAAGCAAACATTTAGAGGTTTTGTGACCAAAATTGTAAAATAAAAAATGTTGTAAAAGCATTGAAAACGGAAAAAAAAAATGAAAAAATTCTTAATATTCTTATTCTGTTAAGTATGGTACTTAACTATATGCAAGAAAAAAATATGCCTTTTTTGGAAGCATTTCTGGTAAAATAATTGACCGCTTAAAGGGTTAATTTACTTAATACTAAAAGTTTGTCAAAATTTGTCGTCTTTGCGATTGGTAGACAGGGACGTTCTTCACTATTTTTCCAATGAAATTTAATGTCACAAATTAAATACTATCGTCTACTTGTTTTAGATATTTAAATATAGTGTTTACTTTAGTCGATTGCTTTTTTAATTTATGATTGATATTTTAGACTTACACAACTTAAGGATATTTTTATTTAATTATTTTTCATTGCAATATTTTTTGGATTAGCTAGCTTAAGTAATTGCTCATTTATTTTACCTTAAAAGCTTAGTTAAGGTAGTTTTGAATGATTTTTAACTGTAATTAAATTCGGCGCTTTTTCTTCTTTAGAGGACTAAGTTTTGAGAGACATTTGTTGTTATTACCTCAAGTTTTTTAATTATTTCACATGCATACGATTGGAACTTTTGTGAAATTAACCGTGCATTTTTCAGTTAACATAGCAGTCTTTTTTTTATTTCGGGATGAGAAGGAGAAATACATAAGCTTAAATAGCTGATTTTCCAACTGTTAACACGAGCGCAACAGTGTGAGTACTGCTAGTTTTTAACAAAGCAGCAGCTCTGTTGCGCGACTTAATTTTTAGTTCTGCCTTAAAACTTCATTTTGTTATGTATAAAATCGAAAAAGTCACGAGTGATACACAACTTCCCATACATCATAAATAAATAAATATACAGGGTGTCCACTCCAATCGTGGACCAATAGCTAATTTCTAAACCGTTAGAGATAAGCATATAGTTTATATATAGTTTATTTAGGAAAAAAATCTCCAAATTATGAAAGGAATTTTGGGTCTATTCAATGTTTTTCAAAAAATCAAATTTTGAAAGAGTTATGAAATTTAAATTTTTATACAGCCCCGTAGTCCTATCAATCATATTTAGTAAAACATTCTTGACACTGTAACGTTTAAAACTAAAAAAAAATCACTGTTCTACGACAAAAATTGACCGAGTTATGACGTTTTGAAAAATCAAGATTTTGAAGGATTTCGCATACGGTCTCTTAAGCAATCTCTCGATGACGTCATGAAACAATGCAAAATCTTGATTTTTCAAAACGTCATTACTCGGTCAAATTTTGTGGTAGAAGAGTGATTTTTTTTTAGATTTAAACGTTACAGTGTCAAGAATGTTTTACTAAATATGATTGATAGGACTGGGGGGCTGTATAAAAATTTAAATTTCGCAACTCTTTCAAAATTTGATTTTTTGAAAAACATTGAATAGACCCAAAATTCCTTTCATAATTTGGAGATTTTTTCCTAAATAAACTATATGCTTATCTCTAACGGTTTAGAAATTAGCTATTGGTCCACGATTGGAGTGGACACCCTGTATAATTATTGTTTTCAAATTTTTATTTCAAAATTTAAACTAAGTCCGCTCGTAATATTTTTGATTCTAAAAATAAAAGACATTTCTTGAATTTATACATTGAAAAATATAATAAGTTTCAAAATCGTAAAAAAGTTAAAAAGTTGTATATTCTTTGTTTAGAAGATTATCTAAGTCAACGTACTTTACTTCTTATACAAATCTAAAAGTCGGTCTTCTTTCAGAATTCAGAAATGCATTATGAAAAATATTAGGCTGATTCAAAGGCATGATTTCCCAAGTGCTTGCAAAGAAGTTCCTTGCTGGCTTGCCTTTTAATAGTGCTTGAGAAACTTTTTAGTAACGATGCAGATAAATGTTTTCTAAATAAATATGGTTTATTATGTTGTCATCTTTTACTGATTTCATATCAGGACAACAACTTCGACGTGAGGTACATTTTGTGCTGCTGAAAAGGCATTTCAAATCTACTTGCCAGTAGTTTTTACGTGCATGCTTTTTTTGCAAAGCTTATTATCCCTCTTTTTATCATTTATAATTAGCAAGGTCTTCAAATAGGAGTTTTATGCTCAAACTAAAGCAGCTAAACATCCGTTCTTGCTATTCATTTTCAAGGTTTATTGAATTTTGCTGAGTGCATAAATACGCCCCAAATCCTCTTCAGAATGTAATTGGCTTTCATATTTCAATCGAAATAAAAGCCTTTTGCAAATTTTTCTTAAGAGAATTTAACCGAATTAAATGCTTTTCAAACGTCTTAGAAACTCTTTTAAGCATAATTGGATTTAAGAACTCGCGTAAGTTCTTTCAATTCTTATATGCTCTATAGATAGAAGGGATTTTGCTTTTAGACAAGTTTTTCTCGATAAATTTTAAAATGTCATGTAAGTGTTTTATTAAGTACTAAAACCTATTTTGTAAGTCAAGTATTTTGAAGAAGTGGATTGGCATTCGCATTGATGTTTATTTCGATTTTCGTGCATTTTTATTCGAGGGGTTTAGGTTATTTGTGTAGCTCGAACGACTCTCTTACAAATAAGCTTACTGCATTGTAACATAATCTAATGCTTGAATTATCTTTTCAAGCAAAGTATTTCTTTATTATAGTTGTTAACAAAGGATGCTTGTTGCAAACGAGTTCTGATATACAAAGTAAATAAACAGCACTATTTAATTTTTTTGTGTGTGTGCTAAAAACCCGTATTAGTTTAAAGTTGTATTTTATTTAACAACCAATATTAACCTTATTTACTCCACAGACTAAAAATGAATAAACCGCGATTCTCCCGATGAAGCAGTGGATGTTAGTAGCGCTAAGATGTATCACGTGATCTACAACGAGACCCTCTCTTTCTCTCTGACGCTCTGGCGCGTTAAAACTTTTGGCGAACATTTGCAAGCTGTTGGTAGGAAAATGCTTCCTTTCGCTTTTCGTTCGCTTGATCATTCCGATCGCTTCGCGAGACATTTGTTTATTTGCTGCTTGCACGTTCCATCTCCGACAAATAATCCATGGTACGAAATAGAAAAATAGAATTTTCTACTTGTTTTAAATTAGGTTTCAAAAGTTTTTTTTTTTCTTTTTTTTTTGGGAGGGGGGCGGGAAGCAGTGTATATAGATGAGCATATTAATTTAACAGAAAACATTCAATGTCTATGCATATATCACAGAGCACATTCAGTTCTTTGTTAATTGTTCTAAGTTCTAATAGTAGTTCGATTCAATCAAAACCTATTTAAGCTTATAGATAAAGCATTTTCTAAGGGTTCTTAAAACCATTGTTTGCTCTACCCCTCCCCCCTCCCGAAATTGCGAGAAATAATCTTAAAAGAAGCAGTTGCTTTACGTATGTACAAAAAAATTGATAATTAGTAACACATAGTTCAGTTGAGAATGAATAAAAAAACATCATAAGTAGGGGAGGTGATTATTTAAAAATGCAATTTTTGAGACATGCCCTTTCATTCTGCTTGTGCGGCATAAGGGTGTACCGACAGATGAATAGTGCAAAAAGGACGAATTACGAAAAATAGGGTATTTCACTTTTGCTGTAACTTTTTCCAGAAAGAAAGGGCAAATACTTCTAATTGAATAAAATGTTTAAATGGTAATTTAATGGCATTTAAATCAAGGCTTTACATTCCCCACAAATAATGCAAAAACATTAATTTGTTGAAATAGAACTTATTGAAGTCACAAATTTACACTATCAGTGAGGATATAGATTTCTATGCATTCTGTGTGATCAAGGATAGGAAGCGAAAACGCTCAACTAAAATTGTTAATTTTGTTCATAAAATGTTACTCGCAAAAAAAAGTGATAAAAATCTTTCTAACTCTATTTTTAACAATCAAAGTAAGAGTTTTGAAAATAATTGAGATATTATTACAGACTAAACTTACCTATGGAATTTTATTGGTCCTCCCTTGACCGATTTTTCGTTGCATCCAAATGCACAACATTTAGAAACCATTTTATCTCAAAACAACAGTTCATCTCCATAGAAGTGCATGTTATAATCATCTGCGGTGGTTGTAGATCACGTGGTTAAAGCCAGGTAGGTTCTGGCGGCGGAAAGGTTACCACACACTCTCTCTATGTATCTTTACTCTGTGATTTGCGCCCGGAACTCTCTATAAAGGAAAAAAAAACAATGTATGCTGAATCGAAAAAAAGCATCTAAAGGATGACTGGGAGTTTAAACGAATAGAAGATGCAAGCATATTTTCTTAAAAGTAAAAAAAAATATATCGGATATTTTGATAGCAGAAAAACTTTTGAAAGAAGTTAGTAAGTAAATTTTAAAAGTAGAAAGAAGTAGTAGTAGTAGAAAGTAAATTTTAAAATGTCATGTAAGTGTTTTATGAAGTATTAAAGCCTATTTTGTAAGTCAAGTATTTCCGAGGAAGTGTATTGACATTCGGATTGATGTTCATTCCAATTTCCGTATTTTTATTCGAGGGGTTGGTTATCTGTGTAAGTTAAACGACTCTCTTACGAATAAGCTTACTGAATTGTAACAGAATCTAATGCTTGAATTCTCTATTCAAGCAAAGTATATCTTTATTATAGTTGTTAACAAAGAAACAAAGATGCTTGTTGCAAACGAGTTCTGATATACAAAGTAAATAAGAAGCACTATTTAGAACTATATTTTTTTTGCAGAAAACAACTATCAGTTTAAAGTTGTACTTAATTTAACTACTAATTATATGATTATTTACACCTGGAGCTCTGTGGAAGAAAAAAAACAATGTATGCTGAATTGAAAAAACAAAATCAAACAAAAACTGAAAGATAACTAAGAGCTTAAATAAATATATTATATAAGCATATTTTTATAAAAGCAAATAATTATAACGGAATTTTTGATCTCAGAAAAGCTTAAAAAAATATCTATCATAATAATCGTAGAACAACGGTTTGAACATCATTGTAACTCCCTTTAAATATGGATGACGTATATAAAGAGTTTTTGATTCCTAACAAAAAGTGTTTGATTCCTAAAAAAGAAAAAAAAATCCATGACTTATGTGGTATAGGCAAATTTCAGAGTGAAAATTACAAATGTGCTACGAAAACACTAAATAAAAGAACTTTGTATGCAACTAATGTCACTATTTTCACGCAAAATTACCAAAAAAAAAAAATCTATAAACTTAAATACTACGATTCTAACCAGTTGTCACTGCTATCAGTTTGTCAAATATTTGAGCAAAGTTTGATTTTTAACAATTAAAAAATAGCAAAATGAAGTGTTTGGTATGTTTCTTAAACAAAGAAGCAGTACATAATGTTTCGTATCTTATTACTTTTCGCGAAGTAATCATTAAAAGAAGTTTTCAAACTTGTTGGTATTTTTTGTTGAATTGAAAAAATTCCTTTTAATTTTGATATATCAAAATATATGCACATTTTTACCTGTGACCAGAGTTTATTATAACATACTCGTGTGTCAAAATTTGATGAATATTCTGAAAGTTTCATCTTTGTGAGAAATAAATTCAAAATACACCTCAGAACAAATTGCAAATGGAAATAAATTTTGCGTTTCTTTTTTCTTATGCTATTTGAAGAAAGTCACCTAAAAAGTAGAATTCAAGCTAGCACTCAATCAGTACGATTTCTGTAGAAAAAAAAAAGTTACTCCATTCCTTGTTACCGTTTTCCAATGGAGAGCAATGCTCAAAAAATGCATGAGCCGTTCTAATGAACCACTCACTTTGACTCCCTTCCAGGTTTTTCTCTGCTCTTTGAAATTCGTATTTTCAACTTTCTCGAAATTAACTAGAACATTTTCTTCTACAGAACATTCTTGAATTCTGAAATAAAAATGTAAATCAGGACGAGGTTCGATTTTTCTGGAAGATTTTAAATTCATTCGAACGTCAAATTAGTTGCGAAAATGTACCGTTTTCGCAAGAAAAATATTTTCTAGCATTTCATACCTTTTTAAATGCAAAAATATGTTTTTGAAGTATAGTTTTGATTCCAATAAATTGCTCTATATGTATTATTTCGCACGTATAAGCTTGTCTAAAAGTTCATTATTGGTGAAAAAAATCGTGGATGTTGTTAAAATGTTATTTAAAGTGGTGGTTTTCAAAAAGTCATTGAGATTTTTGTTGTTTGAAATATTTTAAACGTAGCCCTCCCCCCCCTCCCCCCCCAACTTTTCAAAAAAGAAAAACGAAAATGATATTAATAATTGAAGGGGAAACTAGTATTAAATAGTTGACTCTGATTTTACTACCATAATAAGTTAAAAATAATACTGTTAACTTAGCATTAATTCATAGTTTCAGATAATATCTCTCCTTCATTTACCTTGCCAGTTTGTACCTCTTACACTCGTGTGCGAGTTCCTACAATGTAGGAGAGCATAATGATTCAATTTAAGGCAAAATTTCAGTTTCACATCGTATTTTTTGATGATGCAGCTTGTTAGTTGTTAGCTATTGTGCTCATGTGCAATTGCATATGTTGTAGTTAAGTAGAATGATTCAATTTCGAGCAAATCCATTGTTTTAGACCACACCTTTTCAAGACGCATTTTTGCTTCTTACATCTCGCGCCCGGGTGTTATTGCGTATATTCTAGGAACATAATCATTCAGTTTAGTGCAAGTTCAGAGTTTCCAGGTCAATTCTTTTTATATTATTACTTGTAAGTAATTACAACTCGCGCCAAAGAGCGGTTATGTACTTATGGTTTAGGTACTAAATGATTTAATTTAAAGTAAGGGCTGTTTCTCCAGGCGCGTCTTTTCAACATGTATTTGTAGTTCTTACATCTCACGCCTCTTTGCGACTGCGACACATTTTAAGTGCAAGATGATTCAGTTTTGAGTAAGTAAGAAGTTTTTCGGCATATTCTTGTCATGTTGCAACTTGGGTTCTTAATTTTGTACCCGAATGAGAAAAAAGAGTTTATAATGTACTAGCTGATGTGCCCGGCGTCGCACGGGTTTAAATGCAACATGCCAAATCCAAGAAAATAAATATATGACTTTCAACTAAGCCCAGTAGAATCATATTTCTTAAAGTTTTTTTTTTTTTTTTTTTTTTTTTTTTTTTTTTTTTTTTTTTGTGTGTGGTCATGCGGTAGATTAACTGGGTGTGAAGAAAAACGTGAAATCAAACTTAAATGCGTTATTTATTTTATCCGTGTGATTTTCCAAAAAATCATTTTCTATTTTCTAACTGTTGCCAATATCAATTCTCTTTTTAGTTAACCAGGTATCGATTATTGGCATATGAATATAAAAATCCTAAGAAAGCAATAAATTTCATACTTACTCCAGAGAAGCTTTGGTGCAAAATTTTCATCATGATTACTTTTAATATTGTTGTTGCGATGCACCAAATTTTTGCAACAATGAGTGGGAAATTTAATTATTAAAGGGGAAATGACATGAAATTTACTGTTTTCCATAATAACTTTTTGAAACTAAGTTTTTTAGAAATAAATTATAGCATATCCTGATTCCTGTTAATGTAGCTATCTACGGTGAAAAAATGGTTAAAATCGGTCCAGTAGTTTTGAAGATTACACCGGACATACATACATACATACATACAAAAGTAGTCATTTATGTATATAGATTAAACTATTCCAGTTACCAAAAGTTTAAAGTTGACAGTTGTTTCATCTTGCAACTGTTAGAAGTTACATCGCGTGTTTGTGTACGGTGTCGGACTAATAGGGTAATTTTACATTGGTCCATCTGTGAATAGACTGTATAATAATTTTAAAAATCAGTAAAAGATATATTTTTAGAAGAACACTCATTTGCAACACATAAGTGCTCAAGATAGCCTCAGTAAACGTTGCTGGTGCAGCACAATTGCCCTTAATGAGGTTTTTTTTCCCTTTATAATTTGATTCAGCTTCAACCTCCGCTGCCATTCGAATTCAGTTTCTCGTTAAAAACATTTGACATTTTAATGTTCTAGACGATATTTTCCCACATTGTATTAAAAATGCATTGAGTTATCAATAAATAAGTAAATTACTAAATAAAAGGCACTTTTCTAAAACAGGTGGGTTGTACTTTAGAAAGTAGTAGTATCACAAGAGAAAAGTACGGTTGTACCTTACGACTCTTTTTATTTTTGCGACTAAGATAAATACTTCTTAGAATAGTAATTATAAGCTACACGGTTTGGAATAAATCTTATCTAAACAAGTTTACGTAACGTCACGTGTTCTCTCTAGCGTAAATGTAATTGTGTTATAAAACTACTTAAATATATTTAATTTTTCAATTGAATGCTCTTTTAATCGTTAATGTTTACGAAAATTAAGACATTTTATGTACTTCTGCATACATTTTATGTTAAACATTTGGGGACTTGAAAAAATTGTATGAATAAAACTGGCAGAAAGTGAAGAGTTTATGAAAAGTGGCTTTCGGGTTTGAATATTATTTTCAATACTTAAGATATTTTTAAGCTCATGTCGTTTAGAAAGAGTTTTAGTAAAACACAGTATTCTTCAAACATTTTGTTTATACTACCAGCATTACAATATGTCACATTAAAAATTATATTTTGAAGTAAATCGATGTTATACCAATTTATGCTCTCACAGTTTGCAAAATGGTACCAATGATAAAAGGACATTTTAATTGCTACTCTAAAAGCTCCTTGCCGATCAATACCTTCAGTAATGATGGTAATTGACTATTTTCACTTGATAATTTCCCTTTCGTAGGAATCAACCCCCAGGCGAAAGTGGAGTAAAAATATCCTGAAAAGCTAAACTAGCGAGAACACTTTTCGAATTTTTCCCAAGCTCCCCTTTTTAAAAATGCATGAGGCAAAACAAAAGTCAAAAACGTGATCCGCGTCTGGTAAAAGACAAGTCTCCATTCATGTAGGGAACGAAATTAAAATAAGCTACAAAGCAGAGAACTCCAAGGCTGGAGCTTCATTGCAGCCCTATTTGGAGTAGAACCCCTTCAGAGCACAGGCCGACTTATCAGACATTTTGGTTCCAAGACGACTTTGGATCCAACCTAGTTTAAAGTATAAAGCAGTGAGTAACCGCCCCTAAGCAAGGGCTAATTAAGGAACATGCAAAACCCTGCCATTGGTAATATGCAATACACCACTCCTAAGCCCTTGCTTAGGGACGGTTACTCACTGCTTTATACCCGAACTCTGCCTTAAAATTTACGAGTTGTACCATACCAAGTGCGGTCGCTCGCTGGTATTCTAATTTCACATTAGCTACCAGTTTTTTTTTTTTTTTTGTCTCTCTTTGCTCTATAAGAGGATTTTTACCTCCAACTCGGTTACATTCGTATTTCATGCTGATGAGTGCATAAAAAGCACGAAACTGCAGTCCATGGATCGAAATAACCGAGTTGGCGGCGTATTGCATGCTTGTTTAAAGTTCTTGAAAATTCGTTATTTTAATCAATGGTAGCTATATCATCAAAATACGCTACATTCAGTAAATCTTGTAAGATAACTGAATTCTCAAATTAAATACTGGTTTATGCGGAAATATTTATTTTAAATAAATCCATTTTTCATCTTTGTTTCTTGTCTGCAAGTTAAATGAATGAAATATCCTCATTTAATTAGTTGGAACAGTTAAAATTTAATTAGGTCAGCCATCTGAAAAGTATATTAATATGTATAGCGCCAGTTTTCTTTAACGCTGTTTTCGTACACCTACCAGTAGAAGCACAAGCGTCTTTTGGGAACCAAAATGTCGGATAAGTCAGCTGCCATTATATAGAGGCCTTAGTTTGGAGAAGCGCCGAGAGCGTAATTATCGTGCGGAAGTGGAAGTCGTAGTAAGTTGTGGTGTTAAGGGACCGAGCGGAAATTTCAATTTCCCTCCGAATCACTTTGGGATGTCCTTCGGGGTGGAATCATCATTCCCAGATATGTCTTTAGTTAATGTCTTTTGCAAGAAGCATAAAGCAAAGAATCAATCGCTGGTGGTAAATTTCATTCTACCTCCCTTTATGCCAGAAATCCAAGTGTTTAAAGTTGAAAATCAGTAATTGTTTGGGATATAAAAGTTTTTAAAACATGGGTTTGTATTCTGAAGCATTTTTGCGTCAATTCGAATTGCAATGTTTTAAGCCTTTGGCGAAAACTCATCCATAATCACCAATACTAATTACTATCCTCGAAAAGACTAAATTCTGGGAAATTGAATTTTGTTAACAACAAAGATCTCCTACAAATATTTCACTCGGCAAACAAATATACCTTAACATTAGCTTCTAAAGCTTAAATTTAATAAACTTCAATGATAAGAATTGTAAATTACTTTTAACGACGAATATAATTTCAAAAACAACTATTGCTGCTCAAAGTATTTTTACATAAATGCAGGCATGCTCTTCTCATTTACTGAATATCAATTAAAACTACGAATAGATGAATAAAATATTCTAATAAGTATCGTCATAAGTTTTATCTCCGTTGATATGGTATTGTTTTCCAAGCTATTTATAACTTCAAAAGGATTGCATACAATCCTAATGGCATATTTTGATCTAAGAACGTTTGGTTCTGTAATATATTGCACTTTATAGCTACTCTTGCACAGTAATAGCGAACCTATTAACATCATAGGAAAATTTATATTTTAGGGCACGCTTTATGGTTTTCTAGAATACCACTTGATATAAGTTTTTTTTTTTTTTTTTTTTTTTTTTTAACCACCGAAAATTGCTTAACCGGTAGTGGATTTCCGTTTCTTTTCCTAAAACCATCTTTAAATAAGAAAACATATGATTATCTCTCCTAGTATATCCTTAGGTTAGGGCTCAAGTCCAGTGTTAAAAAAAAAAAAAAAAATTCTATGTAACTTATTAATCCAGTCAATGAATACATTGTTGATTGCATGGAATATGAAAGAACTTTTGAATTGAGAATATCGTTAGGGGTAGTTAGTAAGTAGGGTCTCTCGAATAAATCTCAGAAATGGTGGAAAAAATGGGCTCAAAGTAAAAATTCAGTATAAATAAATTTCCTGTAAAACATACCTACACATATTTGTCAAATTTCCCATGATTTTTGAGGTATTTTAAGGAGATGGTGGACTTTGAAAATAGCTAAAATCAACTAAAAAATCGAATTTTTAATTTTGTCATACTATTTTTCTACGCTTAATTCTGAACAATATGCAAAAAACCACATGCATCTACGATGATTATTTCGAAAGTTATGAGGATTTGAAAACAATGACAGGAGGTTTAAATGCCCGCTAAAATGTCAACAAACAAGCGTGCGCTACGTTTCTTTCGCTTTTCGGAGTTTTTAGGTAGTTCTTTTGTTTTACTTCACAATATATGGTTCTTTTGAGAAAGAAAAGTATACTCCAGGATATTTTTACTCCATAATATTAGCCAGTTCTTTTATTATTAACTTCTACTTCTACCATAACTTGTTTACATTTTATGCTAAGCTCTTATGTTGTTGAATTTTATACGATCTTGTTTTCTTTCAATAAATACAGCTGTTTTTG
>JAXGGA010007733.1:0-60875 GCA_038373865.1 Uloborus plumipes | reverse complement strand
TAAAAAAATGTCATATAAATGTTTCTTTAGAAAATAATAAAAAGAAATTGAAAAAGGGAAACATCAATTAAATTTGCCAAACAACTTTAAAGTATCAGCTACAAGTATTGTTTTATTATGCAATTTTATCATCTTTTTTCGTTCAAATTGCTTTTTTCAAAGATACCTTAAGCAACGTAAATTAAATAGATTTTGTCCCTTCAGAGCCGCTTGTTTGACCATGTATGTCTAGGGAGGTCTTATGGATAAAATCAGATCCTATTTATTGCTTAAGCAGTTTCCGAGTAACAGGGGGTGGGGGCTCGCTATCAGAAAGAGAGGTTGCTTCCTTGTACCGAGACTGTCTCTGTGTCCCGTCTTTTCCTACAATGGTTACATTTATTAAATTACATTTTTTTCTCGTTTGAAAATAAGGTATGCATCATTTGACAAACAATTGAAAAAAAAAATTTTCACATAAAAACTAGAGGGGCAAAATAATAACTTTGCCCCTGGACCAAAAAAAGTAGGGGGGCACTTGCCCCCCTATGCCCCCCCTAGATTACGCCACTGGGGAAAACATTACAATTCACAAAGGATTACAATTCAACTAGCAAAGATTACATCCTGATTAATCCAAAACTAGATTATAAACATTATTCAGTTCAGTGGCGTAAGCAGACAAATCATTTCAGGGGGGGATGAGCCGACACTCTTTGAGAGGAGGGAGCGGGGCACCTCATAAAATGTAGCTGAAAAAAAAGTTCGAATTTCTGATATGAATGCTAATTTTAGATGACAAAAATGCATCATTATAATTATTGCTGAAAAGTAAAGCGTTTTGATGAAAATAGCATATGATAAAATTGAAATTTGAAATTTTTTGCAAATTTGAACTTTCATAGCATTAATTTTGCGATTTATTTTACTATATTCCTAATATCGGGTTTCGGAACAGGACATATCCGCCGCAAATTTTATCCCCGTCTTTCCCGCATGGGACATTTCCGCCGCGACTCCTATTCCCCCTCTGACAGGCACAGGACAAATCCACCGCGCCATTTCCAAGGGTGAAAATTTTCATTCTTGGCGACACATCTTCATTTGGCGACAAAGACCAAATCAAAAAAGCGGAATTTATTCCCGGACTACTTATATTAGGGGGGAAATCGCAAAGAAGTAAAAAAAAAAACACAATGCAGTGTAAATCAATTTAAACTTCGCCAATTTTAGTTCGCCAAATATTACACTCTACCAGCTCAATCGGCGGATTTGTCCTGTCGTACAGAAGCGGCGGGGAGAGACGCGGCGTCTAATGAGGGGGACGATAGAGATAAATTTTGCGGCGGAAATGTTCTACGTTGCGGCGGAAATGTCCTGTGCCCTCGGGTTTCACACACGTTCACACGTTTTTTGAAGTTTAACCAAGGCTTCACTAGATCTAGTGAAGCCTTGGTTTAACAGAATTAGATTATCAAATAAGCATTAATCGGTGTTTCTGAGACATATTTGTCATAAATGCCTACAAAGTTGAATTATAAGGTAACCATACACGTCACATACGGTGAAATGGGGAGAGAAAAAAAAAATCTGGTATGGACCCCACACTACTTCCTTTTACGTGTTAATTTCTTAGTAGTTGCCTTAAGTGTTAAAAAAAGTGCTTGGAGTGAGCAAGGTAACAATTCAAATATTTGCTTCCCTAATCTGTCACGAAACAATGCAGAAAATATTTTACAATGGTTAATTTTCTAAATATTGCTGATTTTAATATCATTCAGTGAATTTTTCGCAAAATATCGCCAATAGCGCCAAGTTGAACCCAAATTCAAAAAATAATTTTGTCGCCAAGTTGGCGTCAAACACTTGGCGACCAAAAGCTTGGCGACATATCGCCAAGTGGTCGCGCCAATTCATATCACTTGAGTCTGCATTGAAATTAACACTGATTTACCCCAAAAAAGGGGTAAAACACCCCCTTGGGAACATTCGAATGCAACCACAAGGGGAGGTGCACAACTAGACCATCCTCAGAGCCTACATACCAAGCTAGAAGTTTCTAAGGCATATAGTTTTTGAGTTATGCGAGACACATCCGCACATACGTACATACAGACGTCACGAGAAAACTCGTCGTAATTAACTCGGGGGTGGTTGAAAAGGATTTTTCGGCTGCTTATATGTTGGTAGATACATATACACGTGCTGACAGGTCGAAAAAACTACTGAACATTCATTCATTGGTGAGCAAAATCAAAATTTAGACTCAAATTTGAGTGTTTTTTTTTTTTTTTTTTCGCGATCACAATACTTTCTTTACTACGTAAAAGGAAGTAAAAAAGAAGGATTTTATTTTTTTCCAGTTTCTTTTAATTTTGCCCCATACTTAATTCTCTTTCAAAAGAAATTCTCATGTCTCAATTTCAGCAAGAAAGAAAAAATAACTAATTAAAAATAAAAAAACGATTTCATCTTACATTTTAAAAATTTGTCTGGAAAATCTCGGAGGGGGCTGCAGCCCTATCAGCCCACCCCCTGAGTACGCCACTGATTCAGTTCAATATTAGAGCGTGAAACTATACCCCTTTATTTACTCTCATATTTATTTATTTATTTCCAATTATTAGGCGAAATAGAAGAGATATATGAAAAAAGGTTCTCATTATCATCCCCCCCCCCCACACAAGTTACCGGTTTTTCCTCGCATCTTATAAAAATTACTGAAGGAAAATTACCTCAGCTTTTGCATTTTGAAATAATCAAAAAAGAAACATTTCCCCCCATTATCAACTTAAACACAGTTTTAAAAGATACGTAGCCTAACATTTTCGGTTAAAAAAAAAGAAAAACATTATTTAAAAAAAAAAAAGTGGCTAGTAATGAAATTGTTACTACAGGTACTGGCGCCTTAAACTTCACACAGTTTTGCTCTAAAATAAAAGTTTCATTGAACTGCAAATACAATTTCAGCAACGGGATATTTTTTCGCCAAATTGGCAAGTTCTTCGCTACAATTTACAAAAAATGAATCTATCCATACTTACGTCTCGGATGGGAATCTCATTAAGGAAAGCCATACAAATTCGCTTCTTTTAATCCCAGCTGCGCAACGTATCCTATAAATTTTTTTCTAAACTGAATTTTTTAAAAAAACAGTTCTCTACCTTAGCATTAAGATCCATAACATCATCCTCAATGGACATCGGAACATCGACTGGATACATTTCGTCCGAGCTTTGGGAATTGCGCCGGCTGCCATTCCGGTGAAGCTGACTGCAAATATAAGAGAGTAAAATTGTAATGACATTTCAAAAATACTAGTACAATAAATAATATCTAAAGAAAATTACACGATTAAAAGGCGTATTGAAATATTCACCACAGATGTATAGCAGGTATTTTTGTTTTTACCACATTAAATATGAATTTTCGTAATGACAACGAGTTTGAAATGATCGCGTGTTTATCATATCGATGATTTTTAACGATCGATGTCAACAGTACTGTATTATAAGCCTGATGTATTTAATCCAGTAACAAGAAAAGGTAGTTCTATTTATGAATAGTAAAGCCATTTTGAAAAACTGCGTATTCACTGCGTAGCATTGCCATGCCAAATCACTGTCTGATTTTTAACATGGTTATGCCAAGGATAGGGATATTTTTACAATTGAAATTTTGTCACAGCGGGCATAATTAACAACAATAATTAAGACAATGTAAAAATGAAGGCTTTCACGACCGGTGTAAATATTAGTTAAGGATTCCGGGCTGTTGTGCCGTGGTCTGAATGGCTTTAATCCATACGTTTTTCGCATCAGTCGCCAAATTAATCAACGACACCCACTGAAGATGACCGCCGCAGTTGCGATCAAAACGTATGGATTAAAGCCATTCAGACCACGGCACAACAGCCCGGAATCCTTAACTAATAATAATTAAGACAACTGAAAAAGTTATACGAAGCTCAAGGAGGTTTTAAACTGACTCAGATTGAGAAACAGTAAGACTTCAAATCCCAAAAAGAACATTATTAAGAGCAAGAAGTTAGTTCTGACTTATTTGTTGAGCCTTTCTGAATTAAAAAATCTACATATCGCACATGTGAGGGAGTTTTGCTTCGGGGGAGGCGGAATGTGCTTCTAAACTGCAAGTTTAAACTAAAAACAGATATAACATAAATCAGTAGCATTTGACAAACAGTAGCATTTGCTGCATAAATCAGTAGCATTTGCTGCAAACAACATGAATTCGCAATGTTTAGAAAATTGTTGAAATTCATTTGTCGTCAAGTTAAAAAAATAAATAAGTAAATAAATAAAGGTGATATAATAAATTTTATTTTGTAAAATATTGGTTTCATTTTCAATTTTTAACCTCATTGATACCAGGAACATCGTAAACCATCAAATTTGTTTCTTCAAGGCGAGTTACGTCAGGGCCAACGAGAGGGGATGTTAGCCTCGTCAGAAACTAGGGGCCCTTCCATTCGGGGGAGGGGGCGACGACTGGACATCGAAGTAGTGTAAGCTTTATAAGGTTCCGACCAAACTGACTAGGAGACCGCCTTAGTTCTCGGCGGCCCTGCTATTCATTGAAGGATCTATTAGTAAAGGCTAATGCAATGTACGGTGGGTTTGCCTACATTGTGCACTAAGAGCCAAGCTCTAGACCTAATATGCAATTCAAAGCAGTAGAACATCCTCAATCGAATTAGGAAAATAGTTTTTCATCATTTTCCTTCCGAAGATACAGATATTCGTATACTGCGTTACATCTAACATATTTCCCTTGAATAAAGGATCGTTTTTTTTTTTTTTTTTTTTTTATGAGAGCTACTTATACTTAAATGAATTTCATTTATTGATAAACTAATAAAAAAACTTACCTGGCTAAAGCACTTGTTGAGAGTCTTTTTGAGCTAAAAGAAAAAAGAACGAAGTGATTAGATCATGAAAACTTACACCAAAACATGAGTTGAGAAAATAAATGAAACAATTTAAACATACTGAAGCGAAATAAAAAACATAAATCAATATAAGGGCGATTCTCTGTAAACTGGTAATTGGCTGTCCGGACTGAGTATTTTAAAAATAATAAAGTGTAATAAAGTAATTATCGCTCTTAATACAAGTAAAACATTAATACTTTGTGGCCCAATTGTATTTGGAGTGATAACAATTTAATTTTTTTTTCTAGAAATTATCTAAGCGCCAAAAACAGTCACCTGGCTGTCCCAATCCCATAGTCTAACTGTTAAAGATAGTATTTCAAAAAACCTATTAACACTACATAAATTTGGCAATTAATATCTAAAAATAGAATAATGAAGCTATATTTTTCTTATGAAATAAGGTATAATTACGTATTTCTAGAACCTAAAATCGTCGTGTAAATTCTGTCCGGAGTTTTTTCAAACAGTCCCCTACAACAAATTCAAAGCTGTAATGTGAAAAATCTATAACTTTTGCAAATTCTTTTTGGCATGAAGTTTAAAGTAATCAGTGCGAATTTGCCGAAATCGCCGAGAGCGGTGTTGAAAAGCTACTTTGCTTAGTTTGAGAGCCACATTTGTGATGAAAGTATGCATCAGCGTCGTTGCGAAAACAGTCCTCTGGGAAATGATTTTATTAATTTCAATTAATTTAATTATAAAACATATTAGTTATTATGTCCACGATTTGTGCCTAAATTTATAGGTAGTCTCGTAATTAATTATGTTCCATTAGTTTTGCAGATATTACGCAACAAAGAGCAAAAACACAGTCACCTGGCACAGTCCCCTGCCTAGTTATACTAGGCGGGGGACTTACCCCTATCATGATTTATCAGAAAAACACAAACTTTAATTGGCCCTCTTTCAAACCAAAGTAATAGATTCATTTTCCGAGCACTAGTATTATAATTATACGAACATTTCAAAAAACCGTTCCCGGACAGATTTCGTGTGAAAAATGACGAGTTTACAGAGAATCGCCCATAAATGTGTAATGGAAACTGGAAAAAAACTGGATACAGATTAACATGCTACCAATTATAGTAATTTTAGTACATTCATGAGATATCGAGCTAAAGATAACTAACGAATTTTTATTCTTCAATATGTTATTTTAAGACAAATTGCTTTTACAGAACAAGTTGAACTCTCTTTGAAAAAGAGAGAGGTAGAAAATGAAAGAAGAGCATAGAAGAACACTTCCTGATGAGTGTAACATTTGCTGATAACACAAGTATTTTTGAGGCAGTAAGTTTCATTGGATTTACACAGAATTTTCATCTTTACATCTATAATAATAAATCGTTGTGGACAAACTAGACAACTTGATCTACTCCTTGAGATTCGCATGGTTGAAAAACTATTGTTTCTGCATACCTATATCTCTAAGGATATTCACTGTGAGCGCTGCATGAAAGGTATTCTGAAGAGATTGGTGAATGTGGCGCATTTTTGTGTTTACTTAATTGCGCTGCGATATAACCTGTTAAAAAAAAATAGCGCGCTGGGGTCCCCTCTCTTCTTCCCCCCGTTTACCTTTCCACTTACTTGCCGCCCCCCCCCCCCACCCAGTTATGAATAAGCAACACAAATAAGTCAAAAATTAATCTTTTATCGTTTTCAAAAGTCGTGTTTTTAAAAGTTTTCAATGTTTTAAAACGATTTAGAAGTACGAGACGAAATCCATTACAGTTTGAGCTATTTTCCTGAAGGACGCATTTTATCATTGTGAAACTTCTGGCGGAAAAACGAACAATTTCAAAAACAAAAAGCAACTGCTATTAGCTACAAAGTAATCTTCTCGCTCCATTAACTTTTTCCCTAACGAAGCGAATGACTGCTTAAAGGATATCAGTTTCAGAAAAGATTAATAACTTAAAGAAAAAAAAACCCAATTTTAGAAGACAACTAATATCAATTTGATGCAGGATATCAAACAAGAATATATTTTTATATCACAAAATAAATTAGATAAAGTGCAATACACCACCAGCTCGGCTATCTCGATCCATGGACTGCAGTTACGTGCTTGTTATGCACTCATCATCATGGAATAGGACTTAACCGAGCTGGAGGCAGAAATACTCTTATAAAGCAAAGAGAGCCAACAAAAACTGGTAGCATATATGAAATTAGAACACCAGCGAGCAACCGCACTTGGTACGGTATAACTCGAAATGATGAGTGCATAACAAGCACGTAACTGCAGTCCATGGATGGAATAAACGAGCTGGTGGTGTATTGCATGTTTAAGCCTTGGCTTAGGGGCGGTTACTTACAGCTCTATAGATAAAGTGTTTCGATACATTGGAATCGAAGATAGAGAAAACCGAACTGCGTAAAATTTTGAGAATTAAGTGCCACATCTTTCTGTAAAGCTTTAACTGAAACTGATTAATTAGATTTTATTCATAAGAAGAAAAATACATACATTTAAAAACCTTTCCAAGATGAAACTTTGTTAGGACAGAAAGAATCTTAGTGATTCTTTGAAAAAAAGCTCCAGGAACCATTTTTCGTGCCATCTTGTAGAGTAATATATGGCGTAAAAGGTACATTCAATTTCGAGCTTCTTAAAACTTTAAAGGATGAAGTAATTCTTAAATATATAAAAATAAGAAGAATGCGACGGTCAAATCATCTTTTGAGAATGAATAGAGAAACGGCTCTAAAGCTCTTTAATGCAACTCTTGTTTGCGACCTAATAAAAGATGGAGGGACTGATTGAATGAGAAAGATCTAAAGATTTAGGACTTTAAATCAATTTCTGTCTACTAGGGTGGAAAATAAAGAATTCTGAAGACGACCGGGGACTACGAGGAGATTTCTTATCAATGCTGATGATAATTAAAAACGAAGATGAAACTTTCACATTAGTTTGCAAACTGAGGAGCAGTAAAAACTTGATACAACAAAAAAATATACTCCACCAGTGTAGAGAAATAAAAACCAAAAATAAAGACAAGATAGTGTGTTTACTAGACAAGAGGGCGTTTTTCTCGCAGCATATTTGTATATTCAAGACATGGACCTTTCCTTCTTTCACGGACTGCATTTTGATTTCAATGACATAAATTAAAACTTAAAATAGTCAAAAAATGTGCGATAATATCATAAGGGTAAAATATAAAGAAAGTGATGCAATTATTTCGAGGCAAAATATCTTAGCACAAAAATTCATTCACAATACAGAACCTAGTGGAAGAATGAGTGGAAAATATTTTCAGGTCAGGAGTATCTTTTTATCCTCTGTTGCAGGCCCGTCATTTGAGGTAACAGAAGGGGGGGGGGGTGATAATTGATGCTTGAAACAAAAATGTAATTAAAGTCAATTTTGGATGTATTATGCTGGGTTTTTTTCTTATTAGCTGTATCGAGTACTTTTTACTATTGCCCACCTCCCCCGGCTAACCATCTATTTGGAAATCATGAATCGGGGTAAGTTATGCCCTGGTCCACTCCTTTGCTTATAGGTTCGACACATTATCCCCTTCAGACCTGGTGTCCAGTATACCGGACATAAGCTTTGAACTGCTGCTAATCATTTAATAATTGATTAAATCACTTGATTTTTTTGTAGTTTTCTCTTGACATTTTGTTAATTATCATCTGTGCAAAAATTTCTAGCTTTGGAATTGGCAACATTCTATATTATGGATTGGAAGATCAGATTTGACTCGTTTTGCCAACGATAGATTTTTGTCGCAAAGGCGACCTTTTTTTCTGATTTTTTAAAAAATACACTGGCGGAAAAACAATTCCAACACCAAGAAAGACTTGTGTTGGATAAACGAAATTTGGTAGGCGTGTTTATACAACTGAAAGATGACATCGATTGAAATTTCGCGCTCCGCGCATTAGTGTGGCGCAGCTGCCGTCATTCAGAACATGCAAATAAGGCTTGTTTTAAAAGCGTATTGTGAAGCTCGTGAGTATTATTTTTCCGTGAAATTTGACGAATTGCGTTCATGTTAGCCAGGAATGCCTTTAAGAAGACGAAGAAGTCATTATCAACAGCTCACCGAGTTTAAACGAGGTCGTACAATTTGGCTACGAGAAGGTGGATTTTCATTTCGCCGGTATTGCAGAAAGATTTGGGGGGAATGTTTCCACCATGCATGATTATTGGAAGCTATGGTCAAGGGATGGTACTACCTCAAGAAGATCGAGTTCCGAGCTGCCACGTGGCACGACTGAGATGGAAGACAGCTGAATCTTGCGTACGGTTGTGGCGCATCGTACTGCATCTGCGGCTGACATTCGAGCTGCAGCTAGTACCGTCGTGACCCAAGAAACGGTAAGAAACTGTTTACTTCAAGGACAGCTCCGAGCCAGGCAGCTTGTAGCCGGTATTCCATTGACTGCAAACCATTGCCGTTTCCGACGGCAGTGGTGCCAAGACAGATGTCACTGGAGGTCGGAGTGGAGATCTGTTGTAATTTTTGATGAAAACAGATTCTGCCTTAGTGCCAGTGGTGGATGTATATTGGTCAGAAGGAGGCCAGGGGACCGCCTGCATCTAAGCGGTCTATGGCCTAGACACACGGGACTCACACCTGGAGTCATGGTCTCTGGAGCAATTTCCTACGACAGCAGGGGCACTCTTGTGGTTGTCCCAAACTCACTGACTGAAAATTTGTCGTCAGTCTGGTAATTTAACCAGTAGTACAGCCCTTCATGAGTAGCATTCAAGGGGGAGTTTTCCAACAGGATAACGCTCGTCCTCACATCGCTGCTGTAACGCAACGTGCTCTACCGAGTGCTGACATGTTATAATGACCTGCAAAATCACCAGGTCTGTCTCCAATTGATAACGTATGGGATATCTTTGGACGGCAACTCCAGCATCATCCACAGCCAGCAATGACCATCCTAGAATTGACATAACAAGTGCAACAAGCATGGCACTCCATGCCACAAAGTGACATTCGGCACCTGGATGACATAATGCATTCACGTTTGCAGGCTTGCCTTCAAAATTCTGGAGGTTACACCCTCTATTAAATTAACATAATTTCACATTTGCACAGCATTTTCTTGAACTTAAATTAGCCAGTGATCTTGTACATTTAATCAATTAAACATGTTAACTAGACAATTGCATTACCCAAATTTCATTACTCTGCAGTAATTTTTTCTTGGTGTTAGGATTTTTTTTCCGCCAGTGTATATAAACTTTTATTTATCATTTCAAATGCTTATATTACGTTTTGTTATTGTTTGGAGAATATTTTACGATAAAGTTTGTGTGATGCTTCACATTTTTTTTGCTGAAACATTAATTTCAAAATATGTATATGAAAAATAGGACACGTCATAACTATTTTAATTTTTTACTCACAAGCTTAACATTTTGTTTGTGAGATGCTCTTAGCCATAGTACTTTGTGTACCAAATAACAACATTTTTGGTTTACTATTTCATAATTCCGACTGAAGGGGTTATACTGCTAACTGTTTTTAATCTTGGCTTTGTACCATCTTATTAGTCTCCAGCATAGTATCGCCCCCCCCCCCCCCAAAAAAAAGAGAGTTAGCTTTTGCTGCCATTAAAAAATGAACAGCATGGAACTGAACTTCCAAGTCCTTCTGGATTTAAGCGCGATAAAAATTATTCTGTTCAGTCTGGTTCTGATTAGAGGTGCTGGATCTCAGAGGAGCTCCTTTTGTGAAAGGTCGAAAGAGGGGAAATTTTTTTACTGGCACAACGAAAATATCGTAACCGACATTCATCCACTGCATTTTAACAAACGGAATAGTTGAAGCTTCAGCCGATCGGAAGTTAACTTATCAGAGCCAGACAATACCGCAGGAAAACTCAAGTTCTGCAAGTAAATAAAGGATTAAAATTTGTTAAAGGGTATATCCCACACTCTTTCCTGAAATTCAAGATCTAAACAGGACGTAGCAAATCAAAACTTTCAAAAATCTAAAAACTGCTGAGAATCCCAAATCTTTATGGCAAGAACCTTCCAGCTTGATCCAGTCACTGAGTTTTCCAGTTCCGGCAACAAAGCATTACGAAGCTCAAATCGGAAAGATCGTCTCCGAATAAGTAGGCTCTCAGTCACGATACGCTGAATTTTCTCTGAGATTTACATCCTACAGATAAAGTGGCTTTTTCTTTCTGGTAACTAGTATTTGAACAGGAAGTCCGCCATTAACGAGGCATTTGTCATGTAAGTGCTTGAATGAGTGTCTTTAGGGTAATGATTGCAATGTTACGGACAGTTTTGTTTCAGATCTGTAACAAGATAGTCTTTAGTAGATGCGGAATTTGAAACAGCGGGAAAATGTTCTCTTCATAATTCCATGCCATCTTTTCATAAAGAGGAATGTTTTTCCCAATTCCACTGAATGCTGAAAATTCAGATTTTCTTCGATACTCTACTTTTTAAATAATAAAAAGAGCATAATGCGCAATGCATTAATTCAACTATGTGTCTCAACAGCGTAACAGCGTTGTAGTCTGAACAAAAAAAAAAAAAAAAAAAGAAGAAAACAAGGGTGGAGAGAGATATATTCAGAAGAGATCATAAAAGCAAAATGTAGGATGTCGCCTCCTTCAATACACGATATATGCGTTATAGATCTAAATTCATAAACAAATCTAAATGTATAAGGGTTGCCCACATGAAAAGTGGTCAGGTAGAACGAAAATATGTATTAAAAGCAAACATTCCAACTAATCCTTTGTTAAAATCAGAAGAAGTCGTCATTGGCGATGTAATAGGTTTTATCAGCACTGCTGTAGAAAGATCGTGGTTGATTCTTGAGGAAGTCCTTCACAGTTTGCTTCACTTTACCGTCCAACCCTGCAATGCCCTCCTGAGTGATTTATAGATGAGGGGATAGCATGTTGACAAATCAAGATCGCACAGAGCTGTTCTCAACGCAATAAGTTCAAATTTGTGTTCACGAGGTTTGTTTGTCCCGGTCTTGGCAGATTCGCTACCGCTTTCCACCCTTCCCAAAAACTTGGGCATCAAATTTTCGTTGCTGTTCAAGCTAAAAATGCTAGCCATTGACGGTAATTAGTCATTGATAGATGTTTGCAATACGCTCTCCCTTCCGTGATCAGAAACCGCCATGCGTAAGTAATGCCACGTGTTGCTCTGACCGCAATTCAACTTTCGATCATTTAACTTGCCGGCCACCTTATCTAATAGTCAGAGAGCAGTCTGCTACGGATGGTGTGGTCCCGGCTTGGGCATGGATGTGCTTTTTCTCTCCTGTCATTTCCTCTTCTGTCTTGTCCTTTCTTTGTATGAATGTGTTGCTGTGAAATGTTGCCTACCATATAAATGGGTCCCTATGGCATGTGTGTACTGTGGAAGTCGGACTTCACACCAAATAACGGTACAGTTGGAAAAGTGAAGCAGCGCACCCCAAATTGCCAGCCTAGCTGGCACATGACTTAATAAAAAAAAAAAATAATAACTTTTTCGATCAATTCGCTGTTAGGCACCGTATGAGTGGTAAATTGCCTCCTATTAATGTCCCTATTTACGATAAGCTGTTATAACTACAGTCATTCTGACACAATCGCATTAGCCCACTTTTTGTTTGGACAACCCACACATATAAACCACGTGTGGTCCAATCCGCATCTCACCAATTCATTTCCTTTCACCCTTGAACTTTTTACTGGATAAATATTTTAATTCTACATTCAGATAAAAAAATAGTTCACCCTCCTTAATATTTTAAATTTTCAAGTAATAGTACTTAAGGGGTTCATTCAACTCCGCTACGTTCGATTCGATCGATTTCTATCAGCAGCGCAAAGAAATTCCTTTCTGGGTGAGGAAAAGCAAATTTCTGACTGCTTTAGATACAAGTAATGAATTAATGATCGCATTCTATTCTATCTAATTCTGTTAAAGTTAAATGTTCCCCTAAGCTTACGTCAGCACTACCTAACAATCTTCATTTTCTCTGTAACGGCTATTCATAAGCTTACAGTGAACATTGATAAACTTGTATCAAAAGTACACAAGTATTCTTATTCCAATACAACTTTACTTCAAAGCTTTTGAAAAAAAAATTAACTCGTTTTTTGTTTTTCTTTTCTGAAATGTCTCTGCCTGGCCATCACATTCCTAAACAAAAGTTTGATAGACCCTCGAGTAACTAAAAGTTAAACTACATTGATACAACCAAACGTTACCAATGTACATTGTATGTACACTCCTAAGAGGAGAGAGCGACGAAGCGCTCCTTATTTGAACACTTTTTACTCCCGAGAAATATATTTATTAATTAGTATACAGTATAAAATGCCAGTTATTTGGGAATCGTTTTCATATTTAACTATGCATCAACTTCAAAATTTGAATTTGCATCCCACCTTTTTTTTATTACAGTTAATTAATACTGAGCTGTAGTAAAACTAATTTGTATACTAATTTTATAATTTACATTAGTTGAGACTTTTCTTTTTTATTGTAAAAAAAAAGCTGCATTTTATCCATAAATAAATTAATTTATACGGTTCATGGTTATTGCTATTACCAAAGGTTTCCTTTTATTTCCGTCTTTATTTTAGTCTCACATAATCACGACATTTTTGTAATTTCTGTTACAGATACTGTTGTGATTTGAATCAGAAAAGTAATTGTATTTTTTAACTAATTCGTTTGAATTTTTTACCGTTTTTTTTTTTTTTTTTTTTTTTTTGAATACAAAACTTCAACATTCTAAATGCTAAAAATAAAAATAGCATGTATTTGTTCAATTTCTAACAGCTAACGTTTCATCCTCGGAAATATTTTATGGAAGAGATCCCTTTTGTGGTTTTTACTATTTTCCATATTTTATTCCTTCATAATAAATCTCACCCCTTCAAAATGTCAAAAAGTATTTTTAGGTGTTGCAAAAATAATAATAATAATAATAATAAAACGTGTGTGTGAGCTCTGTTACGATTTTCTTTGAAGAATAACACATTTTCTTGCGATGAAAAGTGTGAGAATACTATTTGGCTAAAGGTCATTGGAAATCATTGAAAAATTTCATAAAGCAAAGTCACGTTTTTACTTTTAATCTCCCGAACAAAAGAAAAATCAAAGAAGGAAGAGGTTTTAACTTTTTGCGTGATCCTTTCCTTCGTGACAATAACTTGTCGTGAGACATCTGAAATCACTTCGTGATTCGTTTCCGTCAAAAACGAGATTTTTGGACTAAAAAGGGCAGAAAACCAGATTTAGATTCCCATTTTGTTCACTCTATTTGGATAGCATGTGTCAAGGCTGCAGCTGAAGCGTCCATCCTAATCTAGATTTCCGTGTGTATCTTTTCATTATAATTCCTATTTGAAAGGTTTATCTCAGTTTCACTGCACGAATATCTGCAATAAAAGCACACGAAACAAAGCCGGTACAGAAAAACTTCTATGGGTGTTTCAGTTGAAATTAACCGAACTATCATGACCGGCATTAGCACTTTTTAAAAGTGAAAAAATAAGGAAAAAGATCAAATGGGAGAACTTTTATTCCCCGCAAAAGTTAATTGCTTACGTCATTATTTCAAATCCATCGCACATATCGCACATTCAGAATGAAAGGAATACTTTTTAAACTGGGTTAGCATTAAATTGCTGTAGAATAAAAAAAAAAGAGATGTGCCCCTTTCGTCTGGATGCGCAATACAACGAAAATATAAATACATCCAATAAATAACGTGCACCATGTCCATGACAACACATGATAACATGTAAATGAAGCAACTTTTTGATAGGTTTGTCCTAGGAAAGTTCGCGTTGTCCTGGTAATATCCTTCACTATCAAGCGGACTAATCAAGAATTGAACGATTTTGGAGCATTTTCAAATTTATCTTACGGTGGATTTATATTTTTCGTGACAGCGACGATTGGTGAGGAATCGGCTCCAAATGATGTCCCAGCGCAAATACCAAATCACAGTTCTCTAGTAAAATTTTTTTGTTGAAATTAGTTAAAAATATGCCTATATGAGAAAGGAGTCAGCTATTGGTAAAGCAAGAGCGTGTTATTCAAATTGTGTAGAATGAATGACACTTGCTTCAAGTCTACGACTAATTTTTGGCCTCTGCAGTAACAGGTTTGAGCTCATCACTAGATGCCAATAAGTAAATGATATTAAAATTTAATTACTTGTCATGCTAGAATATTTATTAAAAATATTATTTATTTGTTATATTATGGGTTATTTTCCAAATTTTATATAATGTTTCAATTAAAAACTTATTTCAAGTCATGTGCAGATTGATGGGGGGGGGGGGGGCTAATTTTTACCAATCGTTTTAGGATAACTAAATTTTTTCTAAAAGATACCTTTCAAACTCGTTTTGAATTCGTGCATTTTTTAAGATTTGTTTATTATCAACCCAAGCATGTATCATGCTTTTCACAGCTTTAACTACCTTCATTTGACAGAAAGCTGATTTGCGAAAACCAGTTGAAATGAAATATCATTCGTGCTCTATCCGTTACACAAGTATACTTCTGCTTATACGAACAAAAAATTAAATTTACAGGATTTACGATAGCTGTCTGAAAAATGCTGCATTTTTTATTTTATGTGAACTAAAACAAAAAGAAATTGGGAAAAAAAGTATAAAGAAAAGACATAGCTCATCTAAAATTACGTTTCAGGAGCTTAAACATTGAAAAATAACTGGATGAGAACTCCTAAAACCCATCCTTTCCCTTAACGCTACCAAAGATGTTCACCAATCAAAACTTTCACTTCAAAAAATTTCCGGAGTAAGGCCCCCGATCTCCCGATAATCAAAAATCGTCTGAAATTTCGTTTTAGGAATTTCAATTTCAAAAAATTTCTGAAGTAAAGTTCTGAGCCTCATTCGTTTCGCTAGCGTCATTACAAATAAATGGCTTATAATTGCCTTTTTAGGGCTTCAATTTCGAAAAATTTCCGGAGAAGTATTCCCAAGCCAGTCTTCCCTTACTTCCGATCATTATTGAAGATCGTACAAAGCTGCATTATTGGAACTTCACTTAAAATTACCGATGGAACGTTTCTGAACCTTATTCCTTATCAAAACCTATACATATTACCAGTTGCTAAAGATGGCCTACAAGCACGGTTTAAAGATTTCAATTTGAAATAATCCAAAGCCAAGGCTACAGAGCAGCTCCTCTCTTTATCTACGAATAGTAAAAACTAACACACACAAAAGCACACACGGAGGTGAATGTAGAAAAATATGTAAGTATTTAGTGATACATTACTAAGGAATTTTCATAGATAATGAATGTAACTAAAATTAGGCGGGAGGACTTATCGTATTGGTTATCACAGCATTAAATTATGTCAAAACTAAATTAAATAATGATAATAAAATGGCTTTTAAAATGAAGTTTAGAATCGGGAGGGGGTGACAAGTTAAGATCAAAAGGTTGTGATCTGTGCCCCCTGTAACGGAACATCATGCAAACAAATGTCGTTGAACTTAGCGCTTCATGGAGCCGACGACAATGCAACCATTGTTGTTGCTTTCCATTTTAACCATAGAATGTTTGCCTCAGAGTTTGGGGGAATTCATGTTTATGTATCGTTTTACTGATTTTCGACATTCTTGTTGTTACTATTCACTACATTCCACCGAATAAATGTTATAAAAGCATTCACAACATATTCCGGAATGTTCAGTGTGATGCATTTTCTGAAGGTGAATATTTTTTAATGAACATAAGAAGGGACAAAGAAATCTATCTTTGTTTTCGACGCATAATAAATCCACGAAACTTTGAGATCATAAGTCATGACATTGCTTACATATGATCCTCAATCTTCAATTAAAACGTTATCTTGAACGCAAGTAGAAGTATTATTAGGAAGAATTATTATTAATTACAAAGGTTGATTTGTTAAATTTGCGTTGGTTTCAATTTCTTTTCTTTGCTCGCATTAAGATACCGAAATCTGAACAATACAGAAAAAAACATAACTTAAAAATTATTTCTACTCAATAATTTATAAAATGATTTTGAACTTAGGGGAGAGAGAAGCAGATGTGTTCCACTCCAAGGTCCGCAAAGCCTTCCGGAGTTTAAATTTATGCTGTGTTCAGTTGCATCTTTAAAATCGATAGATGTAAATATTCAATGATGTATTCTGCTATAGAAAGTCACCATGAATCAATATTTTGTTTCATCGTCAGAAAATGTCAAACCGTCACAAGTAAGAGACATATATTTTGAAAACAACAAATGTGACACAAATACATCGATCCGTATTTATCGATCATGAATATTTCAAACATAGCTCAAAAAGCTTTATAACATAAAGAAAAATTATTGTAGTTGAGGAAAAATAGTTCAGAGCATCTTGATAGCAAATACGTAAAAAGTTTTTGTATCCATTATTTTTCATTAAGATTTCGTCGTTGAAGATAGGAAGAATAAAAGTTAACGAATAACTTTTACATTCGTTCATTTTTATTCAAAAACAAATCATAATATTTAAATACTTGAAGTAAAAACTTTTATTGAAAACTAGATAGCGCAAAAACGAAACTTCGCTTTGAACTCATTTTTACATCAAAATAGAGACCGAGGAAAAATAGGAAACCTCAAAACTACTACATCTGTTGATGAAGTTAGAAATAATTTTCCACATTTTATTATGGTATACAAATGCAACCATCCCATTATTTCTAGTTCTCCAAAATATGCGATTGAAAACTAAAGTTTAAAAATCGAAATATATTTGGGGCAGAAAAAATAAACTGGACTTCTCTTCTAAACTTCGTTTTCAGGGTGCAAGGGTGCAATAGAGTTTTGCATTTCATATTATTTAAAACTGATATACAGCACTAATTGAAGTAGTCTTTGATCAATTTTAGCACTACATTTAATTCTTGGTAAAAAATATAGGCTTTAGAAAAAAAACTGAAATTGTCTTTCTAAAATTCATTTTGAAGGTACAATAGAGTTTTGAATCAAAAATGTTCATTTAATTTTTTTGCAGAAATTGATCTACAGTACTATTTGTAGTATCCAGTCTCCGAACATTTTTAAAGACTACATTTGACTGCAAATGTGAAACATAGGCTTCAGGAAAGGAAAAAAAAAAAAAAAAAACCAACATCAGCTTGTAAAATTCAGTTTACGGTACAGTAAAGTTTTGGGTTCAAATTTTTATTTTATGTTTTTGCAGAAACTGACATATAGCGCTACTTGCAGTATCCAATCTCTGACCATCTTTAGACACTACATTTGGTTGCTAATATAAAATACGGGCTTCAGAAAAAAAAAATCTACAGGAGCATAACTCACACAACAAAGGATAAAAGTAGCGCAGCAAAAGCCACAACTCCCGAATGTTCCACTTACCCCGACCTGTTGAGCATCCGGGTGTTCCTCCGTCTCCGAGATCCCGTGTTGCTGCCGTGGCTGCTCGTGCTCCGGAAGCTGCCAGAACTGGACAGAAATGGACAACACAAGGATTCACAAACACATCAGGCAAAAGAGAAAAAAAAAGCACAACACAACAACAAAACACACAGATGGGCAAACTAACTGCAAATAAAGATATTCTCACGCGCACAAGCACAGAGAGAGCGCACTATATCAACGGTGCCAAGGTTGTCGACGACGACGTAGCACAGTGCAAGGGAGGAGGGGGAAATACATTTTGCAAGTAAAAAGAAGCATTTCTTTCCATCCATTGTTGTTGTACCTTTACGGGCATCTCGGAATATGCAAGGAGCGCTGACCTCGATAGCACGAGAAAACGGAAAGCTAAAGTCCTTTCAAGAAAACCTGCTGCTTTCTCAACGAAAGTGACGAATACCATGTTGCTAAATATATACAGTCAGTCTTCATAGAATTTGTCGCGTTTTTGAATTTTTACACTGCTGTCAGTCTGGGAACGGGGAGGGACAATGATTCTCCGAAACTGAACTTGGGGCTTTTATTTTTTGTTTAAAATTAAGACACAGGCTCTTTGCCTTGGAATTGAAAAGTTTCCATTTGATTCTTAAGACGCAATGTTGTGAACTAGGAATTGATGAAAATTGGTAATGATGACATTGAATAATTGTATGAGGGAAATAAATAGTCGAAGGACCAATCCTACAAATCCTCCAATGAAATCCTTACAAGAAAACCTGCTGCTTTCTCAACGAAAGTGATGAATAACATGTTGCTAAATACTGCATATCGTCTTAATTGCACTTGAATAAATTTTTACAAGACCGTTAGCCAGGAAAGGCAGAGGGAGGGGCAATTATTATCTGAAACTAAACTTGGGACTTTTCTTTTTTGTAGAAAATTAAGACACAGGTAAGGGTGACATTGGATATTTTTAAGAGGGAAGGATAGAACTGAAGGATTGATTCCACGCTAACGCATATATTGGAGCCAATTATGTCACAGAACCGGTCTTAATATCATTAAAAAAATTAATAAAACATACATTTAAAACAAGAATTTCGTTTAGAACTATACGAGTCAATTTCCCGTTTTGCTTTGCAGTTTTGATAAGCTTCTAAATATTGCTTGCAGTAGTTATTGCTCTTGCATAAGAATCAATTCTTGCTAAGTAATTACCGTAAATCAGGGTTACTTGGACCCTAGGGGGTTACTTGAGCCCACTACAATAAAATGATAAAATCTAGGTTTGGTACCTACTAGTTGAAGACTTGCACGTAGTTCCTCGTTTCTCCACTAGGTAGAAGCCCTCTGCAGTCTCTAACGCTAGTACCAAACCTAGATTTTATCATTTTACTGTGGGCTCAAGTAACCCTCTTCTGGGTCCAAGTAACCCTGATTTACGGTATTCTGAAGAGAATGAGAGAGAGGAGGCAATTATCCCCTTCCCTCTAAATTTAAACATGTTGTCGTATTTTTGTCTGAAATAACTTATATATTCATTGCTTTGCAGTTGATAAGTTAGATTTAACTTGACAGTAATAGGGTCCGAGGGTGCAATGCTATGAATTAAGAATTGACGAAAATTTATAGGTAGCTATGACCATTAACCCCACACTGCACTGCATAGCATTGCCAATTGGATACATGGACTATTTTTCCTTATGACCAAGCATAAGGCAACTCAAGCATAAAAAGCAAGTATTAGGTATCTTTAAAGCAAATATAAGCATCTATCCTCAAAATTAAATTTTTAAAAATGTTTCCAATGCTTTCTTACTACATTGAAAAATATATATAGTTCTTTCAGAGAACGAAATAACATGCAGGCTATTGTTAAGAAATTTTTACTTTAAAAGATGTTTCAGGACCAGTCCTAGGCTTCTAGGCTAACGCAGTTATTCTAACCAGCTACCAGAGAGCTTGTCTAAATGTGTTTTTGAAATATTACTCATGATGTTTATTTTTTAAAAACTAGAAGTTTTTCCAGAACTATATTAGACTTCTATCTCATATGTCAACATCGGTTTTTCAATCGCACTCGCATGCCTCTATTGATTGTATTAGGCTCCAAATTATTTCAAATTACATACCTTTTAAAGAATTAAAAACAATTTCTGAATACAAAATAGGATTTGTGAGAAAAGAAAGCAAGTAAATTAATGTAAATAAGAAATACATTCTCTCCAAATGCTACTCATCACATTTCTCTCATTAAATTACAATATTATTTTAACAGAAACAATTTTAAAGTTAGGTACTGCTTTAGTATGTCAATGGACAAAAGTAGAAGAAACATGTCATAAAAATTATTTACAACCAAAAGTTTTAATTCGATACCCGTCGTACACTTTCACTAACATATCTCGATTAAAATAAACTTAATAAAAATTACCAAATTTAAAACAAGAAATATACATTCAGATTTAAGTCAAGAACAGTTTTCCGACAAACATCAATTTCTTTTCAATTTTGCGATAAATGTCGAATGTATCTACCTGTTTTGGTCAGGTTTCGAAAGATGGCCAAGGCAAGTATAACTTTCCTCACCGTCGTCACTGCAACTGTAACGAACGTAACAAATTATTATCAAATAATAATTCATTTTTTAGTGTAAATACATATTTTTTTAGCATTGATTTCAATTTTCTATTCAGAAATAAGCCTTCGATCCCATTGGAGATCGCAATGACTGTGTTCGTTTAGTCTTAGTTTAGTTATAAAATTATGATATGCAAAAACTCGAGCACCGTAATGCTAACAAGACAGCTTGCTGTTAAAGTTAACTAGAAAAGTTCCCTTTATATCGGGTGAAAGTCGAAATAATCAAAAACGGAAAACACAAATGTGTGCACATAGGAATTGAGTGAAGTTCAATAAAAAGCTCCGATTTTCACATAGCAGTTTCGTGAAGTTTAACGAAATGCACGAATATGTGCACACGGTAGGTAATGCGTTAAGAGGCATTATTATATGAGGACTAATTTGTAAGAAGGGAACACATGCATTTCCCAAAATTGTTCAGGCGAAAAAAAAAAAAAAAACAAATTGGGCTAATAGCAAAATCATCATAATTTTATCATATTTTCTGGGCACAGAATTAAGCACGAAGGCACAGCAGATTGTGTCGCTCAGTAAGAAATTTTGGAATAAAAAACTTGGGGAGGTATCGCCACTTTAATTTTGGATGCATACCCTTTTGAACGAAAGCTTGAATGCCGATAACTGCAATTTCACCAAAGCCCTAATATGTCATCTACTCATAAACGCATATCGAAGTACTTGAACCTAAAACTAGTGGATTCTAATTCTGAGATTTTACACATCTGCTCTTTTCGAACGAAAAAGAAATCGTTCAACAGATTCAGTCAGGATTGGTTCCCTTTTGATAGAGGTCAAACTTTACCTTTAATAAACTAGGATTTGTTCCGTTTGGACTTCTAGGGACTAGAGGTTTCGATTAAGATTCATTCTAACAGAGTTCGATCGAATTGAATATTACTATCAACTGTATTTCCCAATCGAACAGCCAGAAACTTATTTTGCCCCCTTCAGATGGAAATTTCTCACTACGTTACTGGTAGATAGAGCGCGATCGAATCGAACAAAATGGAGTTGAATGAACCCCTCAGTTACTCAACTCGACTGTGTTTGATTCGATCGAATTCTGACACAATTTAATGTGCTCCTGAGTCTACTTCAATTTTAGGAGTCTGATTCGTACTACCTTTTGAGGAATGATAATCCGTAATAAAATCAGAATAGACTTATTTCGGAGACATGCAAAAGATGACATTTCCATACCTGTCATGCTTGTCGGGCAAGGATTCTCTACTGACGTCGCTGCCAGTGGCGATGGCACTGTCTGTGTCACCTAGCGGAGGTGGCGAGGAGTCCTCCCTGCTTTTCCGACGGTCTCCGTCTACTTGGACGATAGGAGTACTCGTTCCGAAGGTAGGCTGAAACAAAAGAAAACAATTATCGAAACTGCCTCTACTGTTATATTTCAGTAAAGCATTGAAGAGACTGACATCCTATATAAAATGACACTTAATCATTTTAAAACTAGTGTATTTTGGTGATAGATTGACGTTGGTAAGAAGTTCGTATGCTTTCAACAACACTTCAGGGTGCCAGGCTGAATCATATATTAGGAGTTATGGTCTGTGTAGAAAATTTTCTGACAATAGCACGACGATATCACTATCACAGATTCATTGCCGGGAAATTGTACATTAGAATGGTTAATTTTTATGGTATTTGGCAAACGAATTTTGGCAACAAGTTAGAATTGTTATTGTTGTTAAAGAGATCGATCAAAATAAAGTTATTGTAGTGTGATTTTACGGTGCTCATCGTTTAAATAAGGTTGTATTTTTTAAACAAATTACGGCTGTTTTAAATGCGTAATTGCAAACAAGGCTTAAAAATGCTTTTCAAATTTATCAAATAAACACTTCGAACATTAGAAAAAAACACGATTTTACAAACCTCTTTTTTTATAACCGAACGGGGCTCGGTCGCCATGTACTAAATTATTAAACCATAAAATATAAAAAAGATGAACATTCAGTACCACTGCGTCTTTGAATCATAGTATTTGTCACTAGTTATACACTACCAGGGTATACTCGGAAAAGAAAATTATACTATAAAGGATAAAGTAAGAAAAGAAAAGACTACCACGAAAAACATAACGACAAATGCAAACGATTATCACGTACTACTGCAAAACACGTGAATGATTCAACGAACACAAGATTAAAGGAAAAAAAAACACAATGAAAACATAACTGTCAAACTACGTGACTTGCATGAAACTTTTATGTATAAAAAAAGCCAATTTTAAAATGCACCCAAGAATTTTTGTTGATTTTGTTCTCCATTCCCCTTGAATTATCAGGCCATCCCCAAGACACTATGTACAAGCGATTATCAAGTGTTGAACAAGGCACATTGCAAAATAGAGTGAAATAGATTAGGACAATTAAATCATTAAAATACCAAAAGTAACAAAATGGAATTGATGACAATTCTGTCGACTCAAGAGCAAAATAAATTCAACTTACCAAAATAAGATTGGCAGTATAGAGGGGTATAAAGACTTCATCTTCAGACTGAATCGAAGACATTTTTGTGCAAACGACACGCTTTTTCCGCAACGAATACTTAAATAATACTGGCGATAAGAAAAAGCAGACAAGTTTTGTTCCATTTTTCTGAGAAATGCAGATTTGCCAGAAAACATGGAAACTGGAATCCGATTTAAGCGATAATGGAAAGTAATGAATATGCTTCAAGGTCGGAAAGAAAGATGAAAAACAAGTGTCTTTTTGGGAAAATCGGCCAGATTTCTCGATACTGAGAAAAATTATGTCAATTTTAACTTGGCGAAGGGAGTTACGGATTTTCTTTTTCGTAAAATACAGCAAAAACATAAGAATAAGCGGCGTTTCCTGAAATTATTTTTCTGTAGAATAGCTCATGCTCTGGCAGGGGTACAAGATTATTTAAGGCAAGCTTTTTTTTTCTTCAAATTTGTATTTGAAGATTTCTAGGCATTAATTTTCTCAATTAAGTTAGGAGTAACACCAACGTGTTCAAAGTTTTTTTTTTTTTTTTTTGCAATCAGTCAAAAGAAATGGAGATTTTTCTTAAGCGTTAAGAACGTTGCGTATGTGTTTTAAAAATTACATGATTGGTAACTCTGACAGAGCACTAACAAACTGTAATTAAGTTCAACGGCCACTATAGTTTTTTTTATTGAGATAATATTACCCAAGAAGCACACTTCGTTTTTTAAACGTTGTAAAAAAGTTATTAACGTTGTGACAACCGCTTAAAAACGTTTACAAAACGTTTAAAGGTTATTTGTGCTACTTGGGTTATTTATTTAGTAAGCAATTAAAAGTGAAATCTTGAATGGTGGAAAACGTGAACCTCAACAAATACAAGATTAGCCTCCATGAAACTCTTTAAACACATTTAAGCACCTTTTTCGAACGTTATGGTGAACAACATAAAATATGTGAAGTTTTAATCCAACGTTAAAGATGCACAAATATACAGGTATACTGCAAATACGTGTTTCGGAGCTTTAGGATGAAGAATCATCCGATAAAAGCAACAATGTGGAACAAAAGACAGTATAAATAGCAAAAACTGGATATTAACAAAACAAACAAGACTCACACTTCATGCATTGAAAAAGGGGTTCCTTGTAGCCCCGAAACACGTGTCTGCAGTATACCTGTATATTTGTGCATCTTTAACGTTGGATTAAAACTTCACATCAATCGCACAAAGGTATTTATTTTTCTTCAACAGAAAATATGTTTCCAATTATTTATTTTCTTTTAAAGAACAAATAGAAAAAATAGTTTTCCCCTCTTCAGAACGTTAAAATAATGAAAATGCACAAAACAATCATATTTAGTTGCATGGATAGTACAGGCTATTTATTGGAAAAACTTGGCGAAAAATATAGAAGCAATTTTAAAATAACCAATATTAAATTTCAAATTTGACATACTCTTAAAATAGACGAATAATAAAAATGTTTTTAACATGTTTTTAGTCAAGAGCTTTTTCCAACGAAGTTTATATCAAATCAGCCTTTAAGTTCTACAGTGGCGGAGAAAAAACCGGTCACACTTACAGAAAAGTGGAAAAATGTGCAAATAATGTTTTTTTATGTAAATGTTTTATGTAATGGATGGTACAACTTCGATAAAACGCAGTTGTAGGATTAATCTCAGTAACATTTTGTTAAGATTAATGAATTATTTACACTTAATCATTTCTAACAAATAAATAAACGAAGAAATAAAGGTAAAAATGCAAAACAGTTAAGAAAACACACAAATAATCTATACACAAATTCTGTAGATAGTGTAAACTCTACATGCATTCATATTACATGCACTTAGAAGTGTCTGTATATACATAAACGAGAAACACTTGAATATTTAGTACAACCGCTACGAGCTGCAAGGAGAGCTTTACAGCTGGCCTGCATAGACGATATTAAGTCATGATTGTACTCCTAACTAAGTTCACGGAATCAAAGCCAAATAATGCTTTCCTGCAGTTTAATCATAGTAGCCGGCTTCGTAACAGCAGTTTTGTACCCATTACGCCAACACATTTCAGTTTAGGACTATTCTCGATCTAATCCAAATCTTTCCCGTTCGAATTTTTCACGGAACTCTTTATGAAGAGGGGAAAGGGAGGGGGGGAAATTACTTCTGCAATATCTGTACCGTTATGGAGATAAAAATTCCTAAATTTTAAAACAAAATCACTCTTAAATAAGCTGAATCGTACCTACCGATTTCGCTCGGTAACATCTGGTTACCAAGCATTCTCTCCTTAAATCAGTACCAAATTAGTTTCAAAAATCTAAATTTAATTAATAAGCATTAAATTTAATAAGATAAAATTAATGAGCATATTCAACTCACGGCCCTTTTTTTAACGACTCTTTCACCAGAATACCAGAAAGATGAACTTGCTTTCTAATGAATTCACGATTCATCAACTAGAACTTATTTTTGTGCGATTACTGGTGTACGAAACCTAGATTTTGAAACTAATAGTTATTTTAGAGAGAAAGAGGGAATGCTTGGTAAGGAAATGTTGCTGATTAATTGCATGATATTCTAAAATATATGGGAATTTTTTAAAAGAATCGTAAAATTATCAATTTATAATTTTAATACAAAAGTATTAAAACGGAGCGACCTATTTGTAGCGACTAATCTGGGACGAAGGGAGAGTTTCTCTTAATAAAAAAATCCCCCCCCCCTTTTTCCAAAAAAAAAAAAAATAATGATAACTAATAAATTAATAAATAAATAAAATAAAGTAAATAAATAAATAAAGTAAATAAATTAATAAAATAACGAAAGAAGAATTCAAAAACTAATTTTCTTCATTTTATCTCGAAAGATCCAAGTACGAAGCAAGATAACTGTCACGACAGCTCACTTTTATTTGACTCTTCCATACGTTTATAATAAGCAAGCTTTCACTGTAATATTTTCGATAGTGAATACATAGCAATAAAGAGAAGCTATTTCTGGAGTTCTTGTTTGGAAAAAATTGAACTAATATCAAATAATACAACTACTTTAATAGTTGAAGAAGCAGAATAATAAGAAATGCTTTTTTATTAACAAAATTAAAAAACCTTGAACTTTTTACTTTGCAAATTGCACTTATAACCCATTAACGCCTGACATTTTTTTTTTACAAAGATATTTTGTATACTTGTTACAAACAGTATTTAATGGACAGGAAAAATAATAAAAAACATATTATGTACAAAATATTTTTTTTTTTTATTAAGGAAAGTAAAATCGTCCCTTAAAAGTTACGATAGACCCCAGAGGGTACATACTTTTTTTACTAATTTTTTTTTTTTTGCCTACGATATAATATTTAAAAAGACATTTTATAAGAAGAAATAAAATCAGCAATTAACATAAACTGGAAAGCTGGGAAAAACTTTGAAAACTTAGCTTTTTTTCTTGAGAATGAGAACGATGCAATTTTTGCTAAAGATCATATTAAAACTGCTACGGAACACACTTTACAATGGTTATGTGCTGCAATCTGTTAATAACGAATTGAAACAATACCAAGGCACTAATTAAACACTAATATTTGGTTGAAATGTTCATTTTGGGGAAATTCAGACCCTTTTTTGGACGGTCCCTAAAAAGGGACGCCAGGCATTAATGGGTTTAAATTTAATGCGCAGCACAAACTGCAAAAAGATCCACAGCCCTTAAAATGTATTTGGTAAAATAGGCTAGAAAGTTAAAAAGAGAAAACAAGGATCAGAGCGCACTATTTGTCAATTTTGATATAGATTACGAAGCTAGCATTCAAATAGCACTTATTTTGTTGTGAAAAATTATAACTATTTCTTTTCACTGAAAAACCCTCAGTACTATAATCAACTCAAAACTTCAGCTGTGAAAGGGCATTAATAATAGATTTTCAACAGAAAAAAACTCATAGTCTTACGTTTCGATCGATCATTTTCTTCCTATTGCTCTTTATTTCCTTTCCCAATCCGATACAAACCCTCTACCCTAATCTTTTGAACCGAAACGGATTGAAATTTTCGGTTTGGCATTGGATAGACGCAAAACCCCGAGCGTTACTAATAGCAGTCCTGTCTAGTGTTCGAGAGAAACCTTGAAAACTACATTAAAAATGAAATAGAGGATTAGAGCACCGACTAACGATAAAAAAAATCGCCGTATTATGGCTTGAACTATGACTGAGGTTACAGTTATCCCACCGTCTTGATTACGGACGAGCGGGACATGAATCTGAAATAGCATATAGATATAGATCTACCGCGCTGTCACTCCGATGGGGATAAAATTTGCAATTATGTATATTTTTTATGCTTTATGCTCTTTTTGTAGAAATATAGACTTTTTTCTTTACAACAGATGGGAATACAGTTACGCAGAGACATTTTTAACGACTCTACAAGCGTATTTCATGCAGAAAATTGGTGCATTAACTTTATTAAAAATAGTATAGGGTAAACCGGAGCACGTTCACGCAACAGACATTGACCTGAAACATTTTTTTTTTTTTTTTGACGCTTAAATATTCAGACAGGGCAAAAAACTGAATGCACAAACTTTATTAACTGCTTTATAAAACCATAATGCTTAAAATTTCTTACAATGAAACATACTTAGAAAATTCATTAAAAAAAATCCCGTAAACGTGACCCAGTCTACTCTAAGGACTGTATTGCATACTTTCGGCACTTTTTTGGTGAATAAGAGCATAAATTACTCTTTTTTTTTTTTTTAAAGTCAGGAAATATCAAAATTTCGACAGCATTGTCTCTTTTGAAAGCCTCAATAGCTATTTCTTCACGAGCAATTCTTATAACTTCATATTATTGAGAAAATTTACAGTGAAAATTGCATATAGTTTCTTCGCAGCTACATGAAATTTTCCAAAGAAATTTTCCAAAATACAGCTACGTGAGAGAATCATAATAATCACATTGTAAATATATCCTAAATGTCCATTTCACTCACTCAACTGATGAAGCTTTATCCAAAATGAAGAGTTATGAAAAGGTTAAGCATGCATCCATTGATTTTTAGATACTATTCTTTTGTTCTCCCCAGATTGGCAGTCTGTTTTGAAGTTCAGAATGCACTAAAATGTTCAGTATTAGTAAAAAAAATAACGTAAATAAATAATAACAATAGTGAAGTTTTCAGAAAAGTTTCTTTCAACTTTTAGAATTGATAAGTTATGATATTTACAATACTTTGTTTTAACTCTTTTTCTAAGGATGTGGGCGTGGTAAGAATATTTTAAACTAAATTCTAATTTCTATCCTTCCATAATCAACAATGTTGATACTTTTGGATGAACCCATTAGGAGAGAAGTAGGATTTCAAAACTAAATCATTTTTTAATATTCATTTTGACCTGTACAAATTTCTTATCTTTAACTAATCATACTTTGATAGACATTTTAACGTGTATCATATCTACAAGAATAAATGGCTCTATAAAGGTTACTCCGGTGCAAAGTGTTGAATTATTTTGTTCAAAATTTACATCTTCGTAGATGTATTGCATCAAGATCATTTCAAAACTTTTCGATGTCCTTAACGAAGATTATACATTATATCTGACAAGTTTACACATTTAAACTAAAAAATGAATGTTGTTTTCGCATAATAAGCAGCTAAATTTATAGCAATAAACTCTAAAAATTGTTAATTTTACAGTAATAAACGGTAAAATCGCTAATTCAGTTTATTACCGCTTATTTTTCAATTTTAAACTGCAACCTCTGCTGCCATAGTATTATATTATTGTTTTTACAGTATAATACAGCTAAATTTTAAGGCCATAAACTGTAAAATTTCTAACTTTACAGTAAGAAACTGTAAAATTATTATTTCTGTGCATTTTAAAGTTTTAAATTGGAACCTCGGCTGCCAGAATTATACTGTAACAACAACAGTTAATTTTTGTAGTGTGAAAATAAAACCCGTAGTTCCCCCTCTTCAGCATTATCCCCTCACTCCCCAAATGTGAATCTAAATCCGCCCCTGGTAACCAGGACCTTGAATAGCGAATTTTACACACTGTAAAAAATGGATGTTGTTTTTACAGTATAATACAGCAAATTTTATAGTAATGAACTAAAAATTTCTAATTTTACTGTAATAAACTGCAAAATTGCTAATTTTAGTTTATTATCGTGCATTTTAGTTTTAAACTGTAACCTCTGATGCCAGTATCATACTGTTATTTTTACAGTATAATACAGCTAAATTTTAAGGCCATAAACTGTAAAATTTCTAACTTTACAGTAAGAAACTGTAAAATTATTATTTCTGTGCATTTTAAAGTTTTAAATTGGAACCTCGGCTGCCAGAATTATACTGTAACAACAACAGTTAATTTTTGTAGTGTGAAAATAAAACCCGTAGTTCCCCCTCTTCAGCATTATCCCCTCACTCCCCAAATGTGAATCTAAATCCGCCCCTGGTAACCAGGACCTTGAATAGCGAATTTTACACACTGTAAAAAATGGATGTTGTTTTTACAGTATAATACAGCAAATTTTATAGTAATGAACTAAAAATTTCTAATTTTACTGTAATAAACTGCAAAATTGCTAATTTTAGTTTATTATCGTGCATTTTAGTTTTAAACTGTAACCTCTGATGCCAGTATCATACTGTTATTTTTACAGTATAATACAGCTAAATTTTAAGGCCATAAACTGTAAAATTTCTAACTTTACGGTAAGAAACTGTAAAATTGCTAGTTTAACTGTTTATTTCTGTGCATTTTACAGTTTTAAATTGGAACCTCGGCTGCCAGAATTATACTGTAAAAACAACAGTTAATTTTTTGTAGTGTGAAAATAAAACTCGTAGTTCAAACCCTGCAGTAATAAAGTCAAGGACTTGTAAGGACAATCCATTTGCCTTTATCGATCAGAATAAGACTTTTTTCAAGAACAACATTTGCAAGAAGCGTATCATTGACCTATGGACTAATTGATCGGATAGCTAGTTTTCTACGAAACAGTGCAGAAAGTAGCTATTTTTTTTTCGAGCGGTGGCTTTTTATTTTCGGTCAGTTGCTTGGATACGAATGCATTCTGGCCAACACGGGCTTCCGCAAAGGGGCTAAACACAAGAAATTATAGATTTCCGATCGGTGGTGGGACATGATTTCTCGGAAGTAGAAAGCTACAGAGCCAGTAAATGTCACACACCCCATCCCTTGTGCGTGTTTTGCGTAAATAAATGAGAATGCGTAATGAGATTCATACGTAAAAAGGTTTCTCTGAAGATTAAAAAGAAAAAGTGACGTCAAAGAGATTGTGAAATTCTGTTCGTGGCTGTCCCGCGTCCAGTAGATCCCTAAGTACACAGCCTTGACATTTGGAACAAAATTACTTCGGAATAAGAGGAGTTTTTTTTTATTTCGAATTATATTTTGTAATTGATTTTTTAACTTTACAGCAGAAAATCGGCAACTCGACAACCCAAGGGATCACAAAACTATGTCAAGTCCCAAGTAGCATCAACTCATCGGATTTTGCTCGGCCGATCATCGAACTCCTCGTAAACTGATCCTGTAACGCACGATGACATCGTTCCGATCAGTATCCGAGCACGGTTTTCGATGAGTTACTTTTCATCGGAAAGCGATAGCCTTCCGATCAACTTTCCCGATGAAAATGTGCCGAGCATCCAAAATTGATCCGAAATTCATCGGCACGGGACTGCACTGCTCGTAAATTGCTCCAAATCTTATCGTATTTCGGGAAAAACTCAACGGATTTTGCTGCTCGGATTCTGTTTGGCCGATGAGACATATTGGAGCAATTCCCGATGAGAACTCATCGAATCCGATCATCGGGAGATGAGAATTTCATCGGGTTTCGATGAATGGCCGATCATCGGCCGATGAGATTATGCTGTTAGGAGTTAAGCCGGTGTCAACCTTACCGAGGTTCCATTATTTCAACTATTCAAGTGTTTCCTTTACTGCTTATTTATTACTAGCGGTACCCGCACGGCTTTGCCCGTGGTATAAAATTAAAAGTTCATTTGTAAAATAATTGATATCGCAGAAAAAATGCTCTTTAAAGTATGATATAAAAATCTGGTATGGACCCCACGCTACTTATTTTTACGTGTAAATTTCTTAGTAGATGCCTTAAGTGCTAAAATAGTGCTTGGAGTGAGCAAGATAACAGTTCAAACATTTATATCCCTAGTTTGCCACGAAACAATGCAAAAAAATGTTTTACAATGATTAATCTCCTAAATATCATCGATTTTAACATCATTCAGTGGATTTTTCGCAAAATATCGCCAACAGCGCCAAATTGAACCTAAATAAAAAAAAAAAAAATTTCGCCAATTGGCGTCAAATACTTGGCGATCAAAAGCTTGGCGATATATCGCCAAGTGGTCGCGCCAATTCATATCACTTTTGTTAACCAATTCATATCACCTTGCATTGAAAACACTGATTTACCCGATAAATGGGGTAAAACACCCCCTTGGAACATTCGAATGCAACCCCAAGGGAGATGGACAAAAATAAGCCAAAAGAGAAAATAAGAACAATTTTGTTGATAACAGGAACCAACAGAAATCTTACCAAAGTTTAAAAGAAGAAGAAAGTTTTCTTTCCTAGCTTAAAAAACAAAACAATACATTTTCCGAAATGAAACACTTTAAAAAAACGATGCAATATCGCAATTGATACGATATTTCGTTAATCTGTGCTTTAGGTACCCTTTTCTCGCTAAATGAACGATAGGCGCGCCAAGCGTGGTAACCCTAGCTATTTTGCGTAGTTGACTTTTTGAAAACGCGCCAAGCAGGGTCCCAAAGCATCTTCACCGGGAAAAAGACAGGGTTGCCAGAGAATTGGAACAAAAAAATACTACGCCTCCTCTAAAAAAAATATTACAAAATACTACTGTTTCCAAACGTTGCCAAAATCAATGTTGCTGAAATGCGAAATCTATAAAAATGAAAAAAAAAATCCGCCAAATCTTTTAATTAAGTCATTAGTGTATTGGAAACAGGGTTGCCAGAAAAATACTACGCTCCTTATTTGGGCCGAAAAAATACTACCGTAGAATCAAAAATACTACGTCTGGCCGTAGCCTACGAAGATTGACGCTGGCAACCCTGGAAAAAGAAAGAAACAAAAATAAGTATGAACACGTAACCATAGTAACAACATGAAAAGTTGATTTCCGTTGATAAAATAATTAATTTTATCCTCTTTTTAAACAAATTTTATTCTAAAGCTCAACCATTTTAGAATCGTTTGGCTTGCTTTACTGAAGGTAAGCCTTGAATTTCGGGATTCTAAAAACAATTGTTACAGCTCTCCTGATGATAGTAGAAACTTCGAAAAAACTTCATTTTGTGCAGAAAATTTCAAGCTTTCGAATGACATAAGACTTGAAAATGTGTGTGAAATATTTCTTCCCTATTTTATCGAATTTCCGCTAAAAATTCGAATAGAAAAAGAACGAAATGGAATTTTCGAAAAATCGCTTTGAGGTGCAAAACTACATGCTACAAACTAATTTTGTACCAAGTGGCATGAAAATCGACCGAACGGTTTTGGCGCTACGTGCGTAACAAACAGACAGAAGGACAGAAGGAAAGACAGAAGGACAGAAAGAGAGACAAAGCTTCAGCTTTATTATTAGTAGAGATAGAGATACTCAGTTACTTTAAAATAGGCGTATCAAGTTTAGAAATTTTACGTAGTCTCCATGGAAACCGTACGAAAGAAAACAGCTCCATTCTTTTTTTATGCACTGATTTTGAGGCAAATTCATTTATTTTACGTTTATCGAATTAGGCTTAGGCTTTTGTTGATATCCTCATGTCTCAATTATTTCTAAACGTTTTCTAACGAATCTAATCATACATTAATAGAGCAAAACTCTGAGGAACTACATGCAGTTTGACTTTTCAATTTGATACGTTTCTAATGCAAAAAAATTACTTTCCTTCCTGTATGAACAATCTGTTTGATGCAGGAAATTTTAGTCACGACTAAAGAATGCCGAATCACTTTCTTAAAATAAATACTCCGTAGCCATGCTATGGTAAAATAAGGAAATAGAAGAATGTCGGTGAATGTTTTAAATAATACTGGTAACTGTTTTAAAGTATAATTAAATATTCGGAGTGTTGTTCAACGACGCGCGTCAAAATTTACCAGATTTTCGTTTTCCATGTTTGAAAAACGTGCTCCTTTTTGTTTAGTTTGGCTCGCTCGCAGTTCTCTAAATAAGCGTTTCCCAACCTGTGGCCCACGTACCATTGGTGGTACGCAACTTGCTAGTTAGTAGTACACGAAAAATAATTAATAATGGCGAACATAAAAAATATTTTTTTTTTTTTCAAATATATCACAGAATTTTTTCCCCCTATTATTCATTAAAAAAAAATGTTTCAATTCATGAATTGTACAGTAAGGGCCATGCTCCACATCGACGTAAAGCAGAAAAAATAGGCAGAAGCGTAAACTGGATTCAATGGTGTTCCTATGGAAAGTACCCGGATTTTCGGTTTCTGCCTTCAGTTTCGGTCGCGTTTTACGCTGATGTGGAGCATGGCCCTTAATGTGTTAATATGACAGTCAGTGATCACAAATCCGGCAATCAATATCGTTTATTTTTTAGAGTACACTTTTGAACTTCGCTATTAGCTACCAGTAAATTACAGAAGATTATGTTCTTCAAAACATGCACAAGGATCGCATTAAATATATTTCATAAAAGTATTTGAATAAGATAAGAGAATAAATTAAATTGTTTATGATTTTGCGTTTTTTTTATTAACAATTATTAGTGACAAAATACGGCAAAATAGTAGATAAATATAAAACCCTGAATAAACACATTTTTCTATGTTACAGTGAGTTTGTTATTTCAAGGAGTTTATAATACAGCATGATGAGGCTTTGGTGTGTTTCAACAGAATTTCTCTCAGTATGTGATTTACGGTTACCCTATACAATCTGTCATGCCAATAAACAAACACACTCGCTATAAAAAAAATCACGAAATAGGATAATTTTCCCGAGGTGGTACAATTTAGCACGATGTACATTGTACAACCAAGTGGCACCTGAACAAAAAAAGGTTGTGAAAGGCTGCTTCAAAGTATTATGACCACATCATGTACTAGTGCAGACAGAGTTTAACCTGTGGGGGACGGGGGGGGGGTAGTCCTCGCGGTAACTACATATAGTTATGTTAACTACAGCAGTGGCGGATCCAGCGGGAGGGGCACGGGGGCACGTGCCCCCCGTCATATATTCTAGAAGCGCCTAAAACCCATACTGAAACTGAAACAAGAAATACCGATCAAATTATCGAAGACGATTCGATACATCTGTTTTGCATTTTTTAAAACATTTTTTAACAGTTTTTTAGGCAATAGAATCGTAAAAGAAACACAAATATTTATTCCGTGACAGAGACCTATTTGATAACCAGCAAAAAAATGCAACTGTCACAATTGCTTTTAAGCTTTGATTTACTATTGGTAATGAATGAATAGTTTCATTTTGAATATTACTCTTGGCACATTTCCGTTGTGAGAAAAATGTGTCGGTTTCTTGTTTTTTTCCTTTTATTTATTGATCTTCGGAACTTTCGAATGTCCCAAACGTATTCCATGGCGCCAGATCGTTTGAAATCAAAGGCACTCTGCTTTGACGTATTTTTGCAAAAAACAAAAAGGAGTGGCAGTATGTTTTTGCGTTCTCATTCCACTTGGCTATTACAGGCATTTAGTTTTTTATTCCTTAAACGTAAATCAAAGGGAAAAACTACTCACTTAATTCAGGGACCGCGCTAAGGGTTTTAAGTTGTTAGCCAATAAATTAGCCAAATTTCAAAAAGAATTTTAATAGTTTTTTTTTTTTTTTTAAATGTAATAAGTGTATTTTTCCCCCAAGTGAAAATTTCTGACAATTTTCCATTCGCCAATACTTAAGCCAAATCAGAATTTTTTTCGCCGAATTTTCTATTTTATCGCATTTGGCGAGGTGGCGAACGCTTAGCGCGATCCCTGATACATTAGGGTGATTCAGAAATGTATGGAAAAAAATAAACTTTGTATTTTTGTGCGTCTTACCCTCTTATTTTGTGCCACTATATACACTGATTATTTGTGAAAAATTTTGGCAAAATATATTAATATTTAGAGGTCGCTCAAACGCCTTGAAATTTCGTGATATTGACAAAAACGTGATCGTAAATGATATCTATAGAAAAAAGTAGCCTTTGTATTTTTGTGCGTCTTACCCTCTTATTTTGTGCCACTATATGCATTGATTATTTGTGCAAAATTTTGGCAAAATATATTAATATTTAGAGGTCGCTCAAACGCCTTGAAATTTCGTGATATTGACAAAAACGTGATCGTAAATGATATCTATAGCAAAAAGTAGCCTTTGTATTTTTGTGCGTATTACCCTCTTATTTTGTGCCACTATGTGCATTGATTATTTGTGCAAAATTTTGGCAAAATATATTAATATTTAGAGGTCGCTTAAACGCCTTGAAATTTTGTGATATTGACAAAAACGTGATCGTAAATGATATCTATAGAAAAAAGTAGCCTTTGTATTTTTATTCGTCTTACCGTCTTAGTTAGGCCCTTTATATACACTGAATTATTCGCCCAAAATTTTAGTAAACTATATTTACATTTAGGAGTACTTCAAATTTTGTGATAGTGGCACAAATGCGAACGTAAATAATAATAATAAAGTTACTTTATTGCTTTTTTATATCTCCGAAGAAAAAAAGCTTGCAATCACAAAACGAACTATATATCTGAAAAACCAATGAAATGCAGAAAAGTATGAAAACTAATCAAATACGGAACTAATCAATACGGAAAAAACATAAAAAACAAATTTAAATACATTAAATATATAGTAATTCGCTCATTAATTCTTGCAATACTTTTTAAGGTTACTTTTTTGCAACTTTGAAACCTTTTCTGTTTTCCTGTACCACTTGAAGAAGACACTGTCTTTGTTTTTCGTCGTTAGTGATAGTCTTAACAAATGCTTCAATAAGGGCCATGCCACGCTCCGTATTGTCGTTTACAATCCTCAGTTTCTTTGGTAGTATAAAGCCTTGTTGGTAGCTATCTTAAAGATTCGAATGCTCAGGATCAAACAGCTGATATATTTTGAGTTTCTTCTTTACATGAATAAGGACGCTAAAAATATTCCAAATCATTTCTTAGTGCTTGCACAAAAAGGGTTACTGGGAACCCAGCTCTTAGATATTCTTTCCCATTAAAGATAAGATGTGAAAGAAATCACAGTCATATGTTACGAATACCTTTTGTTTGTCCAGCTGCAAGTTTGAACTGGTTGGGAAATATCCATAACTTGAAGCCATAAAGAATCTTTAACACAGATATAACACGAGGAACCACTCCTGGGACACGAAAACATACACCAAGAGAAGGTGCTCTGCTCAAGAAAATCGCACTAAGCTCTAGTATCCTCCTTAGACACTTCTTTTACATGGGTCATCAGAAGTTAACTTTGTGCAACTTCCATTACTAGTTGCACGTTGCTCTGAATGTGCTACCAACTCCTCAATCTCATCGTTCCTCACTCCAGGTTTAAAATTAGAATGTTTTATTCTGGACTATGATTGCTAAAACCGCTTAAAAAGCAGTATTGTAGATCCAATGGCAGTGGATGGTTCCACGCAATTCCGTGAACATCGCATCTGACATTGCTTTCAATCAAATACCCCAATTCTACCTATTTCTTGGTTTATCGGTTAAAATACCGAGACACCAAGAGTAGAATAGATTTCGGTTGTAATACCACAGAAAACACAAGGTCTAAAATATAATGGCGGAAAGCATAATATAAAAGTTGCTTCCCTAGTTTTTTTTTCCCAAGTTCAAACATGCTCCAACTTTAGTACCGGCAATGCATGTCGTATTGAAACACATACCACGTACAAGCTCAGTAAGTTCCCATTTATCTAACTGGTTATCGTATAGCAGCATTTTCTGTAGCAATTCCAATGCCTGACTAACTTACTAGAACCCAGAAGTAAATCATCAATGCTTGTGGTCCTGATACTAATACTGGTATGAAACCCGCCGATCATCCTTCATTTTCCCAGTATATTTTGCATAAGTGTTTCGTTCCAGTGCTATCTATCAAAGCTATCTATCAAAGTGCTATCTATCAAATATCAGTGCTATAACTATCAAAGGAAGTCCTAAATTTAAACGACTTTTGTAAGTTAACGGCCAATTCAGAGCGAATAGTTTGCATTTACCGTTTTATGGACGTTGTCAAATCCTCCCCATTTTGACCCATACTTTGTACTGTAGAAGCTACTATCAAAGTGGCTTTCTGTCACTTATACTGGTCCCTGTCTAGAGTGGATGCTAGGTGTTTTAGCCAAATAAACTCAAACAGCTCAAACAACCGAAAAGAAAATAAAAACCACAGCCCGAGCTTGCAGCTGCATTTTCTACCCAAACTCAGGTAAGAGATAATGCAGCTTTGGAGCGGGGGGGGGGGTAATCGTTACAACTCACTTTGAGCTATTATTTTATTGACTAATAACTTAGTAGAGTAAACTAGCGTTTTAAGTTATTCCATTTAAAATGAAGAATAATATTATTTCGGGTAATGAAGCTATATACTCCAACTCTCGAAATTGCTAATTTTCAACAGAATTCGATCGCGTTGAGCGACCTCTAAATATTATTCAATTGGGCTAAAATTTTACATACATCACATTCATGAATAGTGTAAAAAAACTGCGGGGTAAGACCAGAGAAATTCAAAAAAAATTTTTTTTGAATCACCCTACTGATACATTTTTATTACAGCTACATTTCTTCGAACGATAAAATATATTTTGATACTTATCTGAAGGATACAGCGCGATGTTTGTGAATTCTTCCGAATTTAGACTCATCAAAAAAGTTGTCATCCAAAGGACTTTAGCTATAACATTGTTATGTTTTAACCGTTATGGGAAAGTAACTAGTTCTTCAGTGATATTTTCTCATGTTCCGAGTTCTTTTTTATTCATTTATAAGCACTTTGCTCTTTGCTGAATGAAATAATGTTGTGTATGTATTCTAACTCAAACCAATGACGTTCCCCTACTGCAAGGTATCCACAAATAAATAAACACTTTCAAAGGACACCTTCTACTGTCAGAGCCATACCATACCATGACTGCTTGATGGAATGCCATTATTACCAGGAACCGAAAGGTAAGGAAAATACGATAATACATAAGTATACGACAGTTGTTTGTTTTAAACAATAATTATTATTTTTCAAGTAAAAAATTAAACTGTGATTTTGTGCCCCTCCTGTAGATTTTTTCTGGATCCGCCACTGAACTACAGTATTAGGATTGATAATATTTTTGCTCCTCATCTCCCTTCTCCTCGTTGCGCTATTAATATCATACTAGGTGACCCGTGCGGAATTCCGCAAAAAAAAAAAAAAAAAAAAAAAAAAAAAAACTCTAAACTTAAAATTTAATACGACAATATTTATTGGCTTCATTTGCACAACATCGCCATTTACTGCCGTCGTTCTGACAACTTTTCAAAGAGATCAAAGACACGTTCACTTTTACAACTACTACAAAAGTGATACCCTATATTAAAATCAAATACCCAAGGCTATTACTAAACTAAATACTAACGTTATCGCAAAACTACCATAGTATTTTGAAACAATATAAGTTACAATTAAGGTTTACCGAGCTAAGCCTTGGCTTGAAATGTCGCATTTAAAATTGATTTGAACAACAATGTAACGATTTTAACAGTTGAGCAAAAAATTTTAACTTTTTCAAACTTCAATCGCTTATAAGTCGCTTAAACGTGGATTTTCGAGATTCTCGTTAAGCGACGCTAGCGGAGAAACGTTCTAAAGAACGCATTTTTTTTTAATCTTTCGAATGAAATCAAAATGGAGACGATACGACAATTATTTCGCTAGATAGAGTCAATTTTGTGCCCAAAAATTGAAGTTCGAATAAAAAACGAACTGACACTTTTTAGAGGGTGGGTCTAATTTTCGTCAATAGCCCGCGGGATAAGCTTCAAAATCATAAATTTTCTTGCTATTCGATAAAGAAATGAGCGAGTTTCGACCGGGTATAGGATTCGGCTTAGAGAAATAATATATGGAGATTTTTTACAAAAGAGCATGGACCCTGCTTCACATCAGCGGAAAACGCGATCGAAACCGAAGGCAGAAACCGAAAATCCGGGAACTTTCCATAGGAACTCCATTTTAAACCATTTTGCGTTTCTGCTTTATTTTTCTGCTTTACGTCAATGTGGAGCAGGGCCCTATGACTTTGATCTGAAATGTGGAGCGAAAATACAACACAGATATTTTTCTAAAAAAGAAATTAAATCAGAACTAGATTAATCGAAACATTCCTGAAGAAACTAAACTAAAGTATAAGCAGGAAAGGGGGAAAAAAACTAGTTTGAGACTAGACAAGAATCAACTTGCAATACATCAATGTTAAAGCAAAGCTGGGTTGTAAGGTAAATGAGTATAGTGAAAAATACAATATGGGATGAACCCTGGACCAAGAAAAAAAAAAGAAAAGAAAAGAAAAAGACAAGAGACAAAAGTAAACATGAATGCTACGAAAGCAAAGGCCCCCTATTGGGAGCTTTCTTACAGCAAAGGTTGGAAAGCGTGGAATGTCTTACCTGTTGGCATCGCAAGGCTGCTTCTTCCAAACTTGTGCCTTTATTCTGAAGGGCGGATACCACCCCTCTGCAGAAGTCTGGAAACGTGACGACGCCATGTTTGTTTGGATCGAGGTATTCAATGAGATGTACGATTTCCTGCGAAAGGGTAAACATATTAGATACAGGTACAAGTATTAGATACAGAAATAAAATTTTGCATACACAAGTGCACATGTACTAACAGTTAGGACCATGAGATACACACTTTCTCTTTATAAAGAATTTTGGTCCCAAATGCAATGGTTTGTATTTACTTAAAATGGAATTACTTTTGTACTTGCGCAACAGGAAGCAAGAAGAAAAAAGGATGGGAGACATCACAGTGTATAAAGCAGTAAGTAACCGCCCCAAAGCCATGGCTAAGGCAGAAACATGCAATACACCATCAGCTCGTTTATTCCATCCATGGACTGAAGTTTCACCAAAAAAAAATTTAGACGACAGTTTCATTCCATCTCAAAATGAGTCCTTTTTTTTTTTTTAATTTTAATTTATGAACAGCTGCATTAATTTTTGCCAAGGAAGTTGACAAGCAAAAAATCAGTTGAAGCTCACTCCCGCGAAGTTTTATAACTTTCACAAATGAGAAAAATCCTTTAAGATCTTTTTAAGAAAGAAATAATAATTATAAAAACAATAATAGACAATTTCTCCTACAGTGCAGAAACTTTGTTTTGACTGTCAACAAAATTTTGAGTTATTAGTTGTGTTCTTAGGTGAGCAAAAAGAGTAAGCCCCTTGATACCATTTTCTCTGGCCCTTGCAATGGTCCTTGTGTGCAGAAATATTATTGATTATGAGGATAGTGGACCTTGTCGTCCCCCTTTGTTTATAACACTTTAAACAGTGCAATAAAACATTCAAGGAACTGCCAGAAAACGTGTTATTCCAAAAGTCATCAAGGCATGGTTCGAATCAATTATTGGATCTGACCGCAGTATTTAACGGAAAGAAAAAAAAAGATGTATTATGAACAATTAAAACCTGACTATAAAATATTACATATGAAAAAGATCATATTTCCGCTTCATTCTTAGTGGTGCAAGATAAAAAAAAGTTTAAATTCAATTTGCCATTCTTTTCCATATAAATTGGAGGCATTTACTGTTTTACCACAAAAATACTTGGGGAATTACAAGATATCTTTCAATCTAGGGTAAGTTGATATAATATGCGGGTCTGAACTCCATCAACGCATTAGAATTCGAAGATTTGCAATTGTAGATGGCATTGCGAAAAAAGGAAACGATTACGGTTTCATGGAAACAAAGCAGCATTCGAATTGAATATAAGTTGGGTATTGGCAGGAAGTTCTCATGATAATTTATGGAACATTTGGAAAAGAACGCCAGCTCATACTAATGGTGGGCGTAAGAAGGAAATGGTGGTGATATCGCAAATGACTGTAAATTTAGAAAGTTGAATCTATTGAGCGGAAACTTCATTATCTTGTAAAAAATAAGTGAAAAATCTAAGAAACTTGCCTTGCCAACTTCTTGAAACAATAGAATAAATGAACTACCTGCAGTCAATAAAAACTGACTATAAGAAAGACAATTTTCATTTTTTTTAACAATTACAATGCAGCCGACGACAATTGCCCAAAGCTATAATTAGTCAACAGGAATTTTAAAAAAAAGGTAAGTAAGGAAAAAAAATGAAAGTATGTAGATAAAGAATGAAGACGAAGATCGTCAACCTCCTATTCATGTAGCTAAACTTTTTTCGCATAATGTTGGTTTATATTTGAGATGGGTAATGTCGTTTTTTTTAATGATACGTTCATCAGAAAATCGTCCATTGCTTTGACACGTTCATGAACTCATTAGAAAAAGTTGATCTCTGCGAAAGGTACTCCCGTTATTGAAAATGTTTAATTGGATCAGAAATATTCATTTGAGGGAAATGCTGCTAAAACTACATAAAAGTGAGAAAGTATGGCAAAAAGATTTTTAAAAATAATTTTTATTTAGGTTTAGATGTTAAAACAAATTATAGCTCATTCTTAAAGATATTTCTGGGTGGCCAGAGTGGTAGTTCGATTCCAGTACGGTACAAAATTAAAAATTTAATTTAATAAAAAAATACATAGACAAATAAAATTTCCGTGACGTCAGAAAAAATGCAAAATTGATCTCAAGTAACCAAAAAAAAAAAAAAAAAAATCCTATAAAAAATATTGGTTAGCTGAGCCGAGACAAATTTAATTTAAAAAAAGGATAAACCAAAATATACTTTTGTTTTCTTTTCAAATTTGTAATTCACAAATCCATTATGATGAAATCTATAGTTTACAATAAAAAAACAATAAAGTTACTTCAAACGCTTTCAATTTCTAAAGAGTTACGGAGAAAGAATTTCCAAAATGAAAGAGTTAGCCAGTGGTTACCATCAAGTGCCAAACCATGCGTGGATTAACTCGAGAGTTTACTGAAGCAGAGAAACAATTCGTGCAGGCATCAGAATGCGAGAACCAATTTTCTATAATGGATTATTTTATTTTGCTATTCAATTTTATTTTATTTTCTTCTACTAATACACCGGCTGATTTATCGATCATGCTATTTTGGTGCAGTAATTAATTTGTATTGTAGCATGCAGAAAAGAAAACTTTAATGGTTAATCAGAATATGATGCGCGTTATAATCATTCAACATTGATAATGCAAAAAATAAGAGATAATATTAAATGAAAAAAAAAGCGATCCTGTGGGCACATGTTACAGCAAGAGGGATTTCACACACCAGAACACATATACAATTTGAATTTTTTTTTAAAAAAATTATTAATAATACGGGAAAACACAGAAAAAGAAAGCTAATCACAAATATAAAAAGTTTTGATGGTCGAAAAACAGAATCAAAAGAGAAAATCGAAAATATTTTTTAAATCCTTGCTTGCTAAAATCTTTTACAAGAGTTTTATCTTTTAATTTAATGGAAAATTGCAACAGATAAAATTTTACATCATCGAGCTTTCTCTCCCTGTCTACTAGCTATGAAATCGTTACCAATCGAATGAATAAAACGGCTTGGAATTGTTTTAAAAATTTAATTTAAAAGGTTATAGTTCTATAGGAATTCCAGATAAATTCCAATATACGCAAAAAAGTTTGTTCTTTTGATTGGTACTAGTATTTGTAATGTGCGAATAAGTTTTCACTACCAAAATTGCACACGCATGCTATAGTTCGGTTTTTAATTAACACCTTGGGTAATTAAAGCCGACAAAGACGAAATAAACAATTATAAAACTTGCTAACTACTAAGTTACCTGTAGACTAGAGCCGCAACGAAAATGTCACAAGTATACATTTTAGTAGTATTGCATGTAGTATTTAGTAAAGTGTAGGTACGGTGCACAGCAATTAATAACTGCGAAAACATATTTCTATTTTTCAGTATTTTTGTTTGCTTTAGAAACTGTAAAGAAATTCAACTAATTTTGAAAATTTTTGAAGAAAAAAAGCGTTTTTAAATTTTTAATTTCTAATAAAGATTCAAAACACCAAATCATAGCAAACACAGAATAAAAACGCAACTTAATCGGCCAATAAATGCAAAAAGTCGATTTCAATGAATGAAATATATCACAGGATTTAGACGATTTCTCCAAAGGATTGGTCCTTCATGTTGCATCTTGTTTGTCTTTCAATTACAGCACGACAGCAATAAGGTACAATTGTGATATTCAGATAATTAAAGACAGTCTTAATCAGCAAAATTTAACTGTCCGTGCATACAATTCGTTGGAATATAGCATGCTTCAGGCGTTTTTACAACCCAATTACATATTTCTTATGACTGCACGATGGATTAATAAAACGAACCGCAATAAAATCGTCCACACGCTATAAGAGTTCGACCTTAATACTTGATGCTGTTCTCATCAATTGTGTGACAATCCCAGCTAATAGACCTCAGACACGAATAAATGTGACTGTGGATGAAAACTTATGTGCAAGAAAAGTAGGTCGAGGCAATGAAACTAGAGAAATATTTGGATTAACAAGGCTTGTTGGAACTTTTTACAGGGCTAAGACAAGATGTCACGTTGTTTCTTTTGTTCTCCATTGGATATTTTAAAAACAATTAGGTAACAAGTTTTTTAAGCTTTCAACTTTGGATATTGAGGATTTGATACATCGAGTACAGTGGAAAATAATAAGAAAACGATTACACATAAAGACTAGATCTTTAAATATTTTGATTGATTGTACGGCTATATCAATTATTCATCTTTCACAAGTGACCGGCTACTTCTACATCGTGAGTGAGATTGCCTCTTGACAAATAAGCTCGTGAAAAACCCACCTCTGTAGAACAATCGATAAAGAAGTATACTTCTGCAAACAGGTAACTTCCTACCACTGAACAGCTAAGAACTAATTTTGGCCTTGAAATAGGTCATTAAATGGTTGCAAATAGTTGAGCAATGCATGAATAAGGAAGGATTTACTGGTTTTGATTCGAAGTCGTTCTCAGTTTAAGTTTGAACATTGGTGAATGAAAATGAATGCCATATGCTTTCGGTCATCACTTACAAATACTCTTTCAAGTGAAAAAGCAAAAGAAATACATTGCATAAAAAACGAATCAAACCTAAAATATACTGCTATTTCGAGGAAGGGAAAATATAGAATAAACAGTAAACTTAAGACATTCAATTTGAGGTAAAAACCTAAAGGGACAACTGCAACAACTTCTAATTTTAATTTAGATCTTTTGAGAGAAACTGCTAAGTACCATCATATGTTAAGCGTAGATCCCTATGCCTCTCTGCACCCTTTAACACGACCAAAAGCGTACAAACTACGTTTTGGAGACTTCAACTTCGATAAATTACTCGGCAGAAGCTACGGACTCAGATCCCCATGTTTGTACTCGAATATTATATCTATGATCCCTTCTTCCTCTTTCAATTTGTATGCTTAAAAATATTCTCTCCGAAACCAGAAGCACGACCAAAGCTGAAAAATAAATATATAACCCAGAACCGTGGCCCTCCCATCTTTTTCTTCCCTTGAACATTCTTTTGAATTTCTTTTTCCTTAAGAATACATATTTCGAGTTTAAATCGCTCACATTTTGAATTGACAAAAACAACGTGAAAATCTAAGAAAACTATGGAAGAATACAGTAACGTTTAGAGGTGCGTTCAAACACTGAAGAGTTGATGCCCCTGCAACACATTTCTACTGTCTGATTTTCTTAGGTAAAATTTTCCGCGTAATTACGCATGCGTCAGGTCTTTTCTGATCTTACCAAAATAGGGGTGATAGATAAATAAGATAAAAATAAGGGGAAGAATAATAAGAAGCATTTTGTGTCGTTATCAAACAACGTAATGCTAATTTTAAATACACAGCTTAGTTGAATATGTCAAAAGGATAGCAAAAATGCCACTTTTAAATTGAAAACTTTGGAAAGTTCCCATTTACAACACATCACCCCTTTTTTAAATGGAATGGTTCGCGAGTGCTAGGCGCGGCTTTCACAGATGGACAGTACTGTATACCAAGTTCCAAAAGAGTTACGGGCAAACAAATTTAAGACATGCTTCCCTTCCCTTTTCTTAAAAACATTTATTTTCATTAAACGACATTTATATAGTACAAACTTTAATAAATTAATAAAGAACAAAGATACAACTAAATTTGAGTTGTTAAGACGTTTCTTCGGCATTCATGAATACTTCTTGAAAATGAAAAAAGCTTATCTTCTCTTAAGTGATACTTTACATTTTATCGCGGGTTATTCAAAATATCGCAAGCTATTTTATTGCATTTTTCACACATCAAATATGTTTTATTTACAACTGTTTGGCAAACATTTTTTTTATTCTCTTCAAACAGCTTGTGAAACACTCGGGTCGTAATGCTATTTCCACAGGGTACCAGTGTTTTATGCTCGGTTAAAAAGTTATTAAACTTTCTGCGACTCTCATTTTTCTTTTTCGATGATATCGGAGGCACGGCTGCTAATTCGAAAATCACAAACTGCATTGAGAATGTTAAAAAATAATCAGAAATAAACTTCAAAGTTGATTTAGTAAAACATAGTTTTGTAAACGGTACTTCGAATTTTTAAAGGTGTTTTTCCTTTCTACTTTGAAGCAAATTTATCGTTATCCATAAAATCAAGTAGGTCATTTTATTCATTTACAAACGAACATTCCCAGGTAGCACAAAAAACGTTTAAACGTTTTATAAACGTTTTTAATCCGTTGTCACAACGTTAATAACCATTTTGCAACCTTTAAAAAGTGAAGTGTGCTACTTGGGTTAATATATTAAGGTATTTTTAGTTACTCGAAAATAGACACAACTTCGCCGAGTTTCTAAAATATAAGTGACCTTTTTTTTCTTCTCAGAGCTTTTTTTTACCTGTTGCCTCATGTACGATAATATTATGTAAAATGAGAAGAAAAACGAAGAAAAAAAGAAAAAGTTTTTCCTTAATGTATAATTAGATTTTGAAAAAAATTAAAGAAACATCTGGCGTTCTTTGATTTAAAATTAATTAAAAAAAATATTCAACAAATTACAAGTTCGTTGATAAAGTTGATTCATTTTCTAACATTCCTTTAAAAATAAAAAATAAACTAAAAATATCTTTGTAACTGACTAATTTATTTCCTAATTTGGAAGAAAATTTATGAGTTATTTAGTTTAGGAACGATTGAGAACATGCTTATTTCTTAAAATAAAATAAAAGTAAACGTAGAAGCAAGATACTATCTTGCGCGTTTTCGTAGTTTATGTGCACACATCTACAAATATACATAAAATATGCAATGTATTAATAACAGGAATAAAAATTTTAAGATTTGTATGCATTAAAAATATAATCACATGTAGCACTTTTTATAGTTGAAAAGATTTAAAATTACTAAATTAAGCAATCTAATTTTATCAATTCATTACCTTCGTCAACGTTAAGTTAACAGAAAAATTAATTTTGCGTTACCCCATTTCTTAAGAAACAAACTGAAAATGGACTTGAATTACATATTTAATGTGTTTTGCTGTGGGAAGGGGCAGCATAATTTCTAGAATTACAGAGTTTTTAATTAATAAGACTTGAATGTTTTAAGTTAAAGTTTTTTTTTTTCTAATCTGTTGATAAAAAAAGCCTTTAAGAACTTTTTGGGCACTTTCTGCATTAAAAGTTCTTTTCATTAAAATATATTCGAAGCAGATTTGCCACTGAGTCATATTAGAATTTGTTGAATGCAATCTTTTCATTGGTCATAGATGTCAAAATTTTTACCAAATTAGTAAAAATTCGAACAAAAATCGTTCAAATAAAAAAATGAAGCATGGAAATGAAGTAACCTTACAAAGTTCTTTCGAACACACGTATCAGCAACATTGGAGAAAACAAAAATCACAAGGTCGTAATAAAGAACGCGGAATGCTACACAGCAAAAAATGAACTGGTTTTTTTTACAGTACAGTACTGGCAACCGAGGTTGCAATTTAAAACTGTAAAATGCACAGTAATATACTGTAAAACTAACCAATTTTACAGTTTCTCACTGTAAAGTTAGAAATTTTAGAGTTTATTCCGTAAAATTTGGTTTCATTATAACTGTAAAAACAACAGTATAATACTGGCAGCAGAGGTTCCAGCTTAAAACTGTAAAATGCACAGTAATAAACTGTAAAATTAGCAATTTTACAGTACTAAACTGTAAGATCAGCAATTTTTACAGTTTATTACAACAAAATTAGCTGTATTATACTGTAAAAACGTTCATTTTTTACAGTGTAGCCCCCCCCCCCCCCCAACACCTTTACTCTTCTATCAAAGAGCTGTTGTAGCGGGATAATATTTAGAAAATTTGAAACATTAGATTACAAAACAAGTTTCCTAAACGTTCCGGCTCAGAAATCACAGGCCTTTTGTACGAAAATACGTCTATCCTTTTCTTTTACTCAGAATAAAACAAATGCAGAAAAGAGAAAGCTTTCGTAACAGACATAACCAAACATTACGTCGATGAGAATAGACAAAGCTGGTTTCCATTATGTAAACCTTGAAACGGATTGAATAATTTTGACAAGACAGTTTGTATGAAGTCAATGCCATGGCTTCCAGCCAAAACTAGGACAATATTCAATGCCCCTCGCGCCTCAGATGAAAATTACACAAGGGAACAAAATTTTTGTTGCATTTATACAAGTACTTTCAATCTTGCCTAATTCGAGAACGGCAATTTCAAGTCTGCAGTTAATTTTACTCCAAAAGCAGACGGTTTTTTTTCTTTCTTTTTTCAGGGGCATTTTTAGTTTAGTTAAATTAATCGTCCTTTTTTTTTTGAAAAAGCCTACAGTTTTATATATTTGTAGATATAACACAAAAAACTTAATTCGTCATCTTTAATCAAAGAACTTAATTTGTTTGAAGTACTGAAGAAGGAACAAGTGATTTTAATTAGAGAAGACAAAAAGATCACTTAACGGAACAGTTAGACTGGCAATATTACGAAAACTCATAATGCACTCAAGTGAGGACAATGAAGATAGATGAGTAATTTAAATAAAAAGAAATTTTTTCCCCATATTTAGTGACAAAACTAATAAAATTATTTTGATCTTTTTTTTTAACCAAAGCGTAAGTTTACCGTGACAACAATACTAATTTTAATGCTAATTTTTTGTTGAGATAAGAAATTTTCTGGATAAGATCTTTCACATCATTTAAAATGGATACGGTTTTGAATGCATAATATAACGTTACACATTCTTTACTCGCATATCAAGCTGACACACATTCATATCTAAACTCTGTTAATCTATTTAAACACGAAAACTCATCAGTGGAACAAAGTTGAAAATTATTCATCATTGGATGTACAGTGAGCCACTACCTTTTCGCTACTGTAGTCAATACAAAATATTTTTTCGGTGAATAATCATATAAACTTAAGATTTCAAAAGAAGAATATTTAACTGAAAATAAAATCTCACTTTCATAGCTTAATAAGCTAGTTGAGCATAATAAAATTATTTTGAACTAAATTTTACTACAGTCAATTGGCGTTATTTTACGTCTACAACAACGTTTTTTTTTTCTTTTTTTTTTTTTTTTTTTTTCTCATTGAGAAAAAATACGCCTGGATAAGATCTTTCACTTCATTTAAATTGGGTACGGTTTTAAAAGCATAATATGGGGAGGGGGGGACACATTATTTACTTGCAGATCACGTTGACACTATTCATTCATATTCAAACTCTGATAATCTATTTGGTCACGAGACCTACACTGTAAAAAAAAAATCCGGAAACGTTTCTGAGTATGTCGGGCAGCTGCGGTTCATGTTATTTTCAGAAACGTTTCTGAGTATGTCGGAATCCTCTTTCTGTTATTTTCAGAAACGTTTCTGAGTATGTCGGAATCCTCTTTCCGTTATTTTCAGAAACGTTTCTGAGTATGTCGGAAACCTCTTTCCGTCATTTTCAGAAACGTTTCTGAGTATGTCGGAAGCCCCTTTCTGTTCTTTTCAGAAACGTTTTTGAGTATTTCATGCAGCTGCGGTTCATGAAATATTCAGAAAGGTATCTGAGTATTTCAGAAAGCTTTCTTAGTATTTCAGAAACCTCTGAAATTTTCATAAATGTTTTCAAATGTTTCGAAATCCTTTTTTCTGTTACTCTTTTTTTTTTATATAATCATCTGTATTATAATGATTCTGTTTTTTTCTTTCTTACCGCTGAGGTTTGTAATATTTTATTTTAAAAAGCAAATAAAAAATAATTCAATAAAATACTTTTATAATTGAGTAAAAATACAGAATTTTTATTTATGAATTTTATTATGTTTTTTAATCCACCAGTTGTTTTGTTATTTGTAAAAGTTGAGGTTCATAAAAATAGAGTTATAACATAAGAAACTGGAGGATTAAAAAAAATAATAATAATTTTGTGTTGTCACACCATTATTAAAGTATTTTATTGATTTATTTTTTGTTTTCTTTTTGGAATGAAATATCGCTCATCTCACAGCGGTGAAAAAATTAATTAAACTTATTGAAGTCTGCGACATGAGATTTTTATTAAAAAAAGTTACAGAGAAAGGATTCCAAGATGTTCGAAAACGTTGTTGAAAATTTCAGAGAGAATTCTGGAATACTCAAGAACTCTTTTTGAAATTTTCATAAACCGCAGCGGCACAATATGCACTCAAATGTTTTTGAAAATTATACAAAGAGGATTTCAAAATACTAAGAAATGTTTTTTGAATTTACAGAAAGCAGATTCCGAAGTACACAGAAACGCTGTATAAAATTACAGAAAGTAGATTCCGAAACACTCAGAAGTATCTCAGAAATGTTTTTAAAAATACCATGAACCGCAGCTGCCCTATATATTTAGAATTGATATTTTTGACAATGTACGCACTTCCTTTTTTGTGTGGTAAACATTTTAGAACGTACATAGGTAGTACAATACTGCCGTGGGCAGGTAAACGGCAGTATCTGCAAAAATGAGTTTTCGAGATATTTGAAGAAACGCGTTTTTGATTTCCCACAAACATCCATAAAACTTTGAACTTCGAACATAGGCGGTACTATATGTTTATTCCGATATATTTTTTGGGAAATCGATTGAATTTTGATTTTGCAAGCGCAGAGAGAGGTAAAGCAGATACTGCTGTTTACCTGCCTTTTTCACTCTAATTGTCATGCAGAATTGACTGGCAGTCGGCAGTAACTGCACAGTGTGCTACTAAATGTCCAGTATTTACATATTCGACAACATGGCGGAGTAGATATATTATTACAAAATATATTATTGCATTGTGAATGATATGTTTTATTTAAAAATATACATAAATACCGTGTATCCACTTGATATAGATTTAATATAAACGAACGCGAAATATAATTGAATCGATTATTTCGAAAAGGGAATATCTCTAAAATTTAAAATTTTTCAGGGGAGCAAAAAAACTAATTTATAAAAAACGAAGAAGCTTAAAAGGGCTAATTATTGCAATGATAGAACTGCAGAGATGTTCCATTTTCACAAGAATAACGTGTTTATACGTTAATAACAGAATGCCATTAAAAAATTGATTTCGAAAAAAAACCGAGATGTTACCTTTTCGAAATAATCGATTCAATTAAAAAATATAATGGAACTGTATTGTATTATGCGAAATATGAAGCAAAACTTGATGATTCATTAGCCATTTTTACTTCCTTTTACTTAGTAAAGGAAGTATTGTGATCACAAAGAAAATTTCACTCACAATTCGGTCTAAATTTTGATTTTGCTCACCCCCGAATGAATGTTGAGTAGTTTTTTCGACTTACCAGCACGTGCATATGTACCTACTAACATATAAACAGCCGAAATATCCTTTTCGACCATGCCACAATTAATTACGACGAGTTTTCTCGTGACGTTTGTATGTACGTATGTATGTGCGTAAGCATGTTGGTATGTATGTGCGTATGTGTGTATGTATGTTTGTCTGTATGTCGCATAACTCAAACCCTATGCCGTAAAAGCTTCTAGTTTGGTATGTAGGCTCTGAGGGTGGTCTAGTTGTGCACCTTTCCTTGTGGTTGCATTCGAATGTTCCCAAGGGGGTCTTTTACCCCTTTGTGGGGTAAATCAATGTTAATTTCAATGCAGATTGAGTGATATGATTTGGTGCAACCACTTGGCGGTATATCGCCAAACTTTTGGTCGCCAAGTGTTTGCCGCCAAGTTGGCGACAAATTTGGCGAAAAAATGATTTTTTTTTTTTAAATTTGGATTCAATTTGGCGCTATTGGACACATTTTGCGAAAAATTCACTGACTCATGTTAAAATCGGCGATATTTAGAAAATAAATCATTGTGAAACATTATTTTGCATTGATTCGTGACAAACTGGGGGGTGTAAATGTTTGAATTGTTATCTTACTCACTCCAATGCACTATTTTAACACTTGAGGCATTTATTATGGAATTGAAACGTAAAAGGAAGTAGTGTGGCCCTTTCACACCAGATGTTTTAAAATTACTACAAATCAGTTAATGCTCTGTACTTTGCATCAAAACAAGAAATCACTTTGAAAAAAAAACAGCGCTTGAAATGCTTGTTGTGCTGACGATTCTTTTCATAGAACTATTAAAAATGCAACAGCTAGGTATTAAACTGCGAAAACTATCGTCTGTTAGTATGAAAGCAACTGTAATTAAAAGAAAACAAAACAATGTAAATAAAATCATTTCATTGCTGCATTTTTTTTCGTCTACATAGTTTTGCTTGTGTATCTATGAAATCGTTAAAAATATTGTCTGCTAGTGGAGAGAAATTTTATTTGAAAGAAAAAAATCTGATATGGACCCCACACTAGTTCCTTTTACGTGTAAATTTCTTGGTAGATGCCTTTCGTGTTGAAATAGTACTTGGAGTGAGCAAGATAACAATTCAAACATTTACGCCCCTAATGTGCCACGAAACAATGCAAAAAATGATTTACAACGATTCATTTTCTAAATATCGCCGATTTTAGCATCATTCAGTGGATTTTTTGCAAAATACCGCCAATAGCGCGAAATTGAACCCAAACTCATAAAATAATTTTTTTCGCCAAATTTGTTGCCAATTTGGCGATATGAATTTAACGACAAGCACTTGGCGATCAAAAGCTTGGTGATATATCGCCAAGCGGTAACGCCAATTTATGTCACAAAATTCTGCATTGATATTTACACTGATTCACCCCAAAATGGAATAAAACACCCCCTTGGGAACATTCAAGTGCAACCAATGACCTCCCGTGACCTCCCATTAGGGCACCCCTACTTTCGCTCAGTTTAGGTACAAAGGAAAACGATTTTTGCGGCTTGATGCAAGTTTTGCACAGCGATTCATATTATGTTCATCCTGCAGAGATGCAGATACTGCCGTTTACCTGCCCACTGTAACGAAAAATGCAGTTACTGCTAATTACCATTGGTTAAAAAACAGGTTTTTTTCATCGGAAACCAAAAAAAGATGCTTGTACCATAAAACTAATGTGACATAGATTTCAAATATGCAAAAAAATGAAAATCGAAAAATTTGCAGTTACTGCCCTTTACCTGCCCACGGCAGAATAAGCGTTTGTGCCACAAGTAATGGCTAAAAAATATTTCAGTGAATTCGAAATTATATATTATTGACATTCAAAAGGTATATAATAGCCAAGGAATGTATCAATATTAATATTCAGGAATAGTGACATGTTGGAATAGTAACAGGTGCAACTTCAGTCTGAAAGGCTATTTTCATATCCTTTATTCATTAAACAATATAAACTAGACTACCATTTCAAAGTTTGGGAGGGGGGGGGTTGGCAAAAGGTATATGCTCTATGTATTTTACAGAAAAAAGCATCAAATTACAAGCATAAATGCATAATAAAAAGCAGTAAATTTAAAATCTAGGGGGAACGATTCCCCCCCCCCTCTTCCCCCAAGTCCCAAAACTAAAAGCCTTAAGCTAAACGCAAAAAATCTTAAAAAATAAAAAAATTTTCTTACTTTTCATTTTTAAATGAAATATTCCATAATACATCGATGAATGTCCATTCATAAACAGCACACAATCCTTAAGTAATTGCTGCTCGAATAATGTTCCACTCTTGTTCAGAGCGTTTTTAAGAGTACAGAAAATGACACACTATTAAAATATTCTAACACTCACTCGAATTATTCTTCCGCGCAACAAAAAATTGCTCATTTGAATGAAGTCTTGCGTCATACGGGAATTCCCCCAGGCGCGAAGAGCAGGAACGATGTAGTGACGTCAATACCAGAATAAGATATATTTTTATTAAGGTTCTTCTTATGCTCAACATGCATAAAGAATGAAAGATTGCAGCAACTCACAAACAAATTTTATCACAAAAAATATTGAAATACTGTCAATGAATTTTCAGAATCGACAGTCCGAATTTGCAGAATGAGGAAAATGTTTTGGAGGTCCCATCGACCTCCCATGACCCTGGGAGAGCTCCTGATCATATTCTCATTAATATTTTTAACTAATTCGCTTAATTTTAACTAGAAAAATTTCTCAAAGCGCAGAATAAAAACAAGTTTTGATTATGTCAATACAAGTCCCGAGAAAAAAAAAAGTGAAGGCACAGCAAAAACTTTATGCACTTTGAAAGAAAATAAATCTAATTCTAAGCAATGAATAGTACTTACCGGCTTCTGGAACAAAAAAAATAATCCAAACCTCTTCGCATCGTAATAATCTATACAAGTTACACACTCTGATAATCCCATTGAAGTACGCATTGAAGATTTAGTTTTCGTATTAATTTTATATGTCACCAAAACGAAGCAAATACCATTCGTACATTCCTTGCTTGTATTAAATTCCTCACGGATTAACAGTTCCCATCATATCCGATTTTATACCGAGCAAGATTAAATATACACAAGCTGAAATGCGAACACATTAATATGGCGCCGTTTCCGATTTCAGTCTTCTCCCGAACCTCAATTTTGCTCGTTTCGCATCGAGCTACGCAAGTTCCTCTTAGGTATTTTGTATACTCGGAAACGTTTCCGACTATTTCGGAGAGCTGGTTTCAGACGGATGTTTCCGTTATATTCAGAAACGTTTATCTTATTTTCAGAAACGTTTCCGAAATTTTTTACAGTGTAGGTAGCACAAATAAGCTTTAAACGTTTTATTAACGTTTTTAAGCGGTTGTTACAACGTTAATAACCATTTTACAACTTTTAAAAAACGAAGTGTGCTACTTGGGAAGCTGATCCTTGTACCTCGTCGAAAATTATTCATCACTGAATAGGGTAACGTACTCGGTACTTTTCCTTAACTGCAGTTAATACAAAATGTTTTTTCGATAAATACCGTAAAATGGGGTGTATAGGAACAGCGGGGTCAATCGGAACAAAACTTCCCAACCGTACAAAGAAATTCTTCATAAATATACTATTTGTTATTTTTCGCCATGAATTTTTTTTTAGAAAGGTAAGATCATAGGAAGTAGGAAAAAAATACTTCTGTCAATCTGGCAACGCTACTGGCTTCTAAAGAGGGCTGCACGTTGAATGCTAGAAAACATCACATTTTCATAGACTGCAAAACTTCATATGCAAGAACAAACCTTCTTATATTTAAAAACTATGAGTGGTATGTTTCAATTATACATGTATCTGAACAACAGAATACCACATTAGAATTTACATTTTTTATAAATTGTGTCATAAAAGTGAAGAATTCTGAAAAATGCCATGGGAAAAAAATTTGCGGGGTGAATCGGAACACTTAGTTCTGTTGTTCCAATTCAAACTTATTTGAAGGAAATTGTTTGAAAAATCAAGATTCTAACCCCAATTCTTCTAATCAAGACAGGGACAAGGATTTATTACTGTTTATCCCTTCTCGTGAGCAACTAGATCTTAGAATGACAAAAGTTACAGATTTCAAAAGATTTTTTCTCCAGGAGACTTTTTTTTACTTAAAATAAAAGGGAGAAAGTCACATAGACTTTATGTAGTAAACGTCCAGCACACAGACAGTGATGAATAAGCGAAAAAATCTTTCAGGACAATCCCCAAAACCCAGAAATTTCAAAAAACTAAAGAAAAGATAGAGTTTCATCCCAGGAGATGTTATGAAAAAACTTAAGCCAAGTCACAATTGCTAGTTTTAAGTACAAGTACATATTTGTGGACGACATGAGTGACTTCCATTCATGTTAAATCTTTGCATTTCAATTCAAAAGCTTTTCTTAAAATTACTTTTCATTTTTCATAAGTTCAAAATTATTTTGAATTTTCACAAATTATAAACGTTTACTGGTACTGAAATTATACATTTATTTGACAGTAATTATCTGTTCTTATTCTCCCCCATCAATATTACTCATGTTTGTGAGACCTATTACAGATTAAATTGAAAAAAATAAAAATTTTAACAAGTGTTCCGATTGACCCCTATCAGCGGGGTGATTCGGAACACCCATAATTTGCTATATATTTTAATAATAATTGCTCAAAATCTTTTGTCTTTGCTTGGAATATCAAAAGTAAAGCAAGACCGAAGTTTTTACCCAAAAAATCAAATTAAAAAAAAATCTTTTAACTGCTTTTTTTACAATCAAAGCTGAAAAGTGTTCCGATTAACCCCATTTTACGGTACTCATACAAATTTATGATTACAAAAGAAGAATACTTCATTGAACTTTTGTAGCTTAATAAATTATTTTGCGAAAGATAAAATTATTTAGACTTTTTTTTACGAAAGCTAACTGGAGTAAATTTACATCGACAACAATGCTGATCATTTTTTGTTGGGAAGAGATTTTTTTGGATAAGATCTTTAACTTCATTAAAATGGGTATGGTTTTGAATGCATAATATGGGGGGGGGGGACGCATTCTTTATTCACAGACCAAGTCGACACACATTTATGTCCAAACTCTGCTAATCTATCCAGTCACGAAAGCTTATCCGTGGAACAAAGGCAACATTCGAACAAATCTCAAACTGCAGGAAAAATGACACAAACCCACACCAGAGATTAAAATAGAAGCACAACCGATCGTTCTTGGCGATGATGATCAATGAATCGCTTTTCATTTTCCCCTTCGAGGTTAAATTATGCATGACTGGGCTGACAAAATGCTGCTCTTTATACCAGTCGATAGGTTAACTCACCAGAATAAATATCTAGGTCGACTTGTTCTCCAGTAGGTCATTCTTTTCTCTTTTGTCGAGCGAAAGTAGACATTGAATACATTAAGATAGCAAATGAGTAGCAGGATATGTTATTTACTCATTTGGGAAAAGTTAAAAAGGAAAATTAATTCGAAACTTTTACCTATTTAAAGTTCATTAGTATGAGAAGTTTTGAAGACGATAAATTTTATCTTTCAATCATTTCATTTGTTTAAAATTTTCTATGAGCAACACAATTAAATAGAAATGGAAGGAAAAATTAGCTTGAAGTGGGGCGTGGTTTAGTCACGTGACGTGAAGTGAGACGTATAAATTCTAACATAACTTTCTACTATACAATACAATCTGGGTGTAGAAAAAACCTTTCGTGTGAAAGTGTGAAATAAATTTATTTTAACTGCAAAATGAATTAAAATGCTAAAACATGTGCTAAAACTTGAGAAAAAATTAGAAATAAAGATCAAACTACCAAGAAACAATTTGTACTTATTTGGCGTCGTTCTAACAGGACAATACGTTGAAAAAAATTTTAAGTGTACTTTTTTTATTCATTTACTCATTAAATTGAAGTTGTAGGGTAGTAAGTTTAAAGAAATTAGTATGACAGAAAAAAAAACTTTTCAATTTTCTATCTTCAATAAGAATAACGCTGAATAAATGATGATTTGTTTAAGCTAGTTCAGTTAAATTTTATCAATACAAAAGTTTAACTTTCTAGAATACTACAAACACTTGAAAATAAATACAAAAATATCGGACTTAATAAAAAAAAATCCGTTGTACCCAGAATAGAGAATTGCACTACGAATCTGCAACCTGACAAACTTTCGACGTTACCCGCTGGTCTGACCGGGAAAAGAAAGGTTCAAAAGTTTTTAAGGGGGGTGTAGCCACATGTGTAAGGAAACTAGCCAATAAGAAAAAGAAATGATAAAAAGTTGTTGTGAGGGGTCTGAAAAGAGGTGATCTATAAATAGATCACTGCGCGGTAACGGGGTAATTGATCGAAATAGTAAAAACCCATGAAACTCAAATGCAGACCAATTTCCAAATGAGTTTTTTTTTCTCTTCGAAGATAATAAAAATCACGTATCAATCTCACACAATAGCAATTGCATTTGAAACTCGTAAGATTTTATTAACACCATCTTGGAGCATTGACGAATGGCAGCATAAATAATTTTTCAAAGCCATGAAAACTGACACTTAAAGTTGTGATTAGTGTTTCCACTAAAACTATGAAATACTCATTAGAACAAATTAAAAGCTATCACAATTGTACAGCGAATAAGTGCATATCGAATACATCACAATGGTGCAAGATTTTTCATCACAAAAAGCCGCTTTAAAAATCAAAATACAGCAAATTGTTTTCAGATGTAGGTCAAGAAAGAGTATTTGAAACTGGCAGTCAACTAACTCCGAGCACACGCCCACGCCAAATTTATTGCACGAAAGAAATCTAGAAGTTTTTTTGGGGTCAAATCATTTTATAGGCAATCTGCGGGTTGCATGATAGCCTCGTATTCAACGCCTCAATGGTAGCTCATTCTTTTATTTTTACAGCTCCTTACTACTTACATGAAAATCGAGCGGCCTAAAGTTTTTCCAATTAAGGAATTCTGTCATGAAACTAAAACAAGTCAAGGAAGCATTCCTATTGTGCAATTTACAAATTGTATAATACACTCATATTCCATGTCTCAATAGTCGCTCATTGCTTATTTATACAGCTCCTTACAACTTACACGAAAATCGAGCTGCCTAAAGTTTTTACCAATTAAGGAATCCTGTCATGAAACTAAAAAATCTAGGAAGAAATTCTATTATACAATCTGACAGTGAATAATGCCCTCGTATTCGACATCTCAATGGTCGATCGTTGCTTACTTTTACAGCTCCTTGCAATTTGCATGAAAATCAAGCTGCACAAAGGTTTTTACCATCAATAAAGGGATTCTGGAATGAAACTAGCAAATATAGGAATTTTTTTTTTTTTTTGCCTTGCAGGTGAGACAATATATATTATTATTCATTTATATTATGATGAAAATGTTCATTATTTATTAATAACACTGAAATGTAATTGGTAAATACTAATTCCTCGGTTATAATATAAAACAATGTGTCAAAACTAGTTTGACTATAACCATCAAAAACTCTTTACGAAATGCTAATTTGCGGCATCAAAACTGAATGAGCATAAATTTAACATCATTATTTGTAAAAAAAAAAAAAAACTTCTTGAAGAAAACTAAGTATAGCCACTGGCTCAAAAAAAACTAATAATAATAATAATAATCTCTAAATTTAATTAATTAATGAGTATTGCATCAAAAATTTTTCTAACTTTCTTTAAAAAGGGATTTCACTCTAAAATTAGTCAAAAATTCGCTTAAAAATATTCATAACGTAATTTTCTATCTTTAAAATCAAACCCTATGATCTGCTGAAATTAGTTCCACGAATGTGGACAAACTTTAAGATGAGAACAGATAAAAACAAAAAGGATAGGAAGCAGGAAGGCCGAGTTCAAACCTATCTTTTCATAAGAACAACACAGAATTACGCTATTTTTCGCCCGTAATGCAGAAAAGGACACAACTCATTCATCCCTCTTTTTATCTCCTAATGGCCTCGGAACATAGAAAAAACGATAACAATTCGCACCGCATTCAGGCGTTCTGAAAAAAGCGGCCCGTGACCATTCCGATTTGAAGGCTAGAATTTTAATCTGATCTCAAACGTGCTCGCTAGAGAACGGAGTTACAGGAACAGGTGCCGTTAGCCAGAATCAGATACCGCTGCGGTCAACAAACACATCACTAACAACAAGTAGAAACAAACACATCAGAGGTGTTTGTTTGTACACAAAACTTGAAAATGAACAAAAACAGATTCAAAAGTTGAAAGTTAAAATTAGAGGGACATTTTTGGTTTAGGTCATCTTAGTTTTAATAAAAAGTAGCTTATTACCCGGCGTTGCCCGGGTGCTAATTATAGCTCCATTATAATTATTTTAAACTTATTTTACGCTAAAATGAAAGAGGTGAGTCTTAAATTTATAATTCATTGGTAATCGTAATCTCCCCAAAAACAACAGTGTTGTAAAAAAATCCCCCGCCAAGAAAACCTTAAATACTCAGCCTTAAAAAGTTATGATATCGAGTTTTCCCGCCAAGTTTGTGCCAAACTACAACTAACCTGTATGTATAGTTCTTTTAAATTGTTTTCAGTTTTGCCAGGCGGGAAGCTTTGTTTTGTGAGGTGGTTGCTTAATGAGTAAAAACTTCCCGCCTGGCAGGACTGAAAACAATTTAAAAGAACTATACATACAGGTTAGTTGTAGTTTGGCACAAACTTGGCGGGAAAACTCGATATCATAACTTTTTAAGGCTGAGTATTTAAGGTTTTCTTGGCGGGGGATTTTTTTACAACACTGTTGTTTTTGAGGAGATATCACATATTTTTGCATTAATATTATTTCTTTGCCTGTTTTTTTTTTTTTTCTCTTCAAAATTTACTTTGCATGTTTTTTTTTTTTCCCTTCAACATTTTTCTTGGCGGTCCGACATCTGTGGTTTTCTTGGCAGCATGCATTTGGTGCAAAAGTTCAAGGATCTTCTTCAGTCTAGGATAAATTTGAAATCAATCACAATGTACCACCCGAACCGACGCAAAACAAAGCTAGTTGCTAACAATACTACGATTAAATTAAAAGTTAAAAAAAAAAAACCCAACACTTACTGCCGATCTCATATTAAAATGAGCTAAATTGAAGATCCCTTTTAAAAGCCTTATGCAATAAGATCAATTACAAATATTTTATTTGTTAACAAATAGAAACTGGCAACAGATGAAATTATAAATCATTGAGTTTTCTTTCCTCGTGGCCCAACAATGAAAACATAAATGCTCAGATGTTGAACAGAGCTAGTAGATAGAAAT
>JAXGGA010007732.1:0-60885 GCA_038373865.1 Uloborus plumipes | reverse complement strand
TCTCTGGAAACCAGAGAGTCTCTCTCACCTGTAGGGCTCGAGCAACCAATCAGAGCCCTGATTCACCCCCTTCTCCCCCTCCTCCACCTCTTTCCAGCATACACATCAGGTGGTTGCTCGTCACGGCCTGCTGAGTGACTTGACCGCTGCCGTCGCTTGCGCTCGTCTCTAAACTTTTGACATCCAGTTCGCTTTCTGTTTCCAGCGGGAAGGGTCGGTCGGTGGAGGATGTGAGAAACGCCGCGTTTTTGTGCAAGGTGTGTATTGGGATTTTCACATTTTTGACGTCACTTTGGCTTGAGCAAGCAGTTTTTGTAGCCGCTTATCTTTTTTTTTTGACATCTGATTGCTGTTCTTCTGTTCGTGATAATGCTTGGAGTGTTTGTGTGGCATTAAAAGGTGAAATTTATCGTGAAAACTCCCGAGTGCGCATGCATTTCCGAAGATATCAAGTGTATCAATTAGTTTTGTTTTGAATCCTTCCGTATTCATCGACAGTTATTGAAATTTAGTGTATACACTGTTGAAAATTATTAATCCCATCACTTAAACAGTGTTTAGGAGAGTTTAAGAAATCAACTTAATAAACTGTCTATTGTGGTTTGTGTTTCATTTGTTATCCTAATACACTGAAGTAACAATCTCAAAGGATCTACTTCATCAATATTCAAATAAATTTTTAATGTCAACACACATGTGAATTCAATATTTTTGAAGAAATTCAAACCGTGAGAAGTCCTTTAGTGATAATCTAGCTCAATATTTTCAACATGCCTTTGTTCAGCGCCAGGAAAAAGAAAGAAGAATACAGGAATAATCTTACAAATGGCAGTGGTTCGTCAACGGCTCCAAGTTCTCCTAGAACACCGGAGCGTTCGAATACCCCGAATAATCTTCCGTACGTTAATGGACAGATGAGTCCAATGCCCACCGAACAAGTGCGAGAACTTCCTGTTCACAAACCTAAGTTAGTCTTCCACTGTCAGCAGGCTCAGGGAAGCCCCACAGGAATTATTTCCGGATTCACAAATATTAAGGAATTGTACCAAAAGATATCTGAGTGCTACGACTTCCCCGTTTCTGACGTAAGTCCAGATTTATTTATTTATCTTGAAAAATGTATTTAATGTGGTAGGGTAGAGCGACCAGTGAATGAAAACCTCGTAATCTTTTTGATAAATAAGGTTTTGAAACCTTTTTCATAAATTAACTGTGAGTAATAACTTTCTTCTATATTTTTCCAGAAAGAAAATTATGTGTTTGTCCACTTTGGAGTAATCATTCACATTGGAGTGGAGAACTTTTTTCATTTAACCCTCCAAAACATCTAATGCAGAACCGTAAAAGTTTTCTCATTTTTTTTTTAAATAATTACCCATATCATCTGAAGAGTCTTTACTTTTATGTGGCAAATGCTACAACTTTTAACGATGCTATGAATGCTTGAAAACTATGTTTCGATTCTAGTTTATGCACTGGTCACTCTACCCTACATATTATAGCGTAACATAGAAAAAACATTTAAAATAAATGTTGAAACTTTTCATGGTATAAATTTGTGCTAAAGGTTCATTTAAGTTTGATTACAAATTTAAAGTATAGATGTGGATCAAAAGGTAACGCAGTCAGCCGCGGATGGAGCACCCCGCACCGGCCCGGGCATTTATCACAGACCGGCCCCTGATATATATATATATATATATAAATATAAATATAAATATAAATATATATATATATATATATATATATATATATATATATATATATATATATATATATATATATATATATATATATATATATATATATATATATATAATGTTCGTAAATTTTAATTTTAATTCAAAATTATGCTTTCTTTTACATTTAAAAATTTCAATGATGAACATGCAAATTTACACACAAACCAAACATTTTTTTAAATTTAATATAAAACCACTATGCGTATACAAATTCAAAAAATTTGCTACCACAAATTTTTAATACTTACAGCTACTCCGATTATACATGAATATAAATAAGTAATTGAATATTGAAATAATGGTACACTATTACTACGACGCATTCGATCGCGTACTGCTTCTCGTAAGAAAAATTGTGACAAAGATCAACTAATGGAACTTGAACACTGATCTGGCTCTTCATAATCATTTATACAAAATCTTTTGATGCATCTAAAGTAAATCCATTTTTAACGTACATTTCAAAAGCTTGAAGGAAGACATTGATTTTGAAATTTCTTACACCCAACTGAATATATACACAGGATTGAAATAAAGCTAAGCTGTTTCGTATATATTTGAGACCTTAACTGGAGCAAAATATAACTATGTGACAATGGGGAGAGTTAGAAATTAAACACTCATCGATCTTTAAATTTACATTTATGCAGAAATGTTTCCCCCCCCCCTCCCTTACTGAAAGTAAATCCGTTATTAGCATACTTTTTAGCCTACTTCCCCGTTAAAAATAAAAGAGACGAAAAAAGCATTAAAATTGGCTTAATGCATCTAAAAAATGTCGCCAAGTCCAAAAAATATCGCCAAGTCCAAAAAAATATCGCCAAGTAAAAAAAATATCGCCAAGTAAAAAAAAGTCAAAAAGAAACAAAAAAAATGAAATAAATATCGAAAAATTAAAAATTTGAAAGTAGGGTATTGAGATGGGGAATTTGTGTCTGTCGGTCGGTCGGTCTGTCGGTCTGTCTGTCCCCCCCCTAATAACTTTTGAATGAACATTCCGATTTGGACAAACTTTTTTTTGTTGGAAAGATCTCGGCGAGTACAGCTCATTCCCATATTTGATTTTTCGAGTTGAACAATTTTTGGTGCAACTTTAAACCGTTCAAACAACCTGGCCCGCGATATTAACTTTTTAGTTAACAGTCCGATTTGAACAAACTTTTTTTTTGTTCGAAAGATCTTTTCAAGGGTACTTCATTCCCGTATCTACATTTTCGATTTGAACAATTTTTCGTTCAACATTGAACCGTTCAAACAACCTGTCCCGCGATGCTAACTTTTGAGTGAACCTTCCGATTTAAACAAACTTTTTTTTGTTCGAAAGATCTCGGCAAGGATACTTCATCCCCATTTTTAAATTTCCGATTTGAACAATTTTTCGTTCAACATTGAACCGTTCAAACAAGCTCTCACACCTAATAACTTTTGAATGAACAGTCCGATTTAAACAAACTTTTTTTTGTTCAAAAGGTCTCGGCAAGGATGCTTCATTACCGTATTTAAATTTTCAATTTGAACATTTTTTTGTTCAATATTGAACCGTTCAAACAACCTTTCCCCACATAATAACTATTAAGTGAACCGTCCGAATTGAATAAACTTTTTTTTGTTCGAAAGATCTCGGAGAGGCTCATTCCTATATTTCACTTTTCAATTTGAACCATTTTTCGTTCAATGATGAACCGTTCAGAAAAAATTTTAACATGAGCGCCTACGGAGAAATTTAAATTGAATGTTGATTCTGAACTTAAAGGCGGATTTCCTTCAAACTAACTTTGTAAGAAAATGGTTTTGATAAATAATGTATTGTAAAGTACTTTTCTGAGTAATCTTCTGTGAGGACTCTGATTCCGACTCCGACTCCACAAGCATGGCGGAAATGCAGGCTCAGAAAAAAATGACTGACTGTGCAGACGATTTTTTGTTTATTTATTCATTTGTTTTATTTTATTTATTATTATATTATTATTATTATTATTATTATTATTGGCAGACGATTTTTTTTTTGTAACAAAAATTTTTCATTCACGAGAGCATTTTATTCTTTATTTATATTTAACAACTGGCAACAGATTAAAAGTGAAATTCGCGAGATTTTATTAACGGCCGAGTTTTTTTTCTTTTTTCTTTTTTTTTTTTTTTTTCTTTGATAAAATGTGTTTTGATGCTCTTTGTACTTTTATTTTTATTTATTATTATTATTATTATTATTATTATTATTTTATTATTATTATTATGATTATTATTATTATTTTATTTATTTATTATTTATTTATTTTTTGAAAACATGGAGGATTTTTCTACGGAGGAACTGTAACAGTTACACTCTTTAAAAGGTGCGACAAAACTTTATTTATTCGTTAATTGCTTTTTACGTGTCTATTTCATCTGATGAAAGGGGTATATTTTGCTTTTCGAAATCAGCTCTAAGTGCTAAAAAGGTACGTTTGACATAATTTTAAGTCTCAGATAATCAAGAGAATAATGATCAGATGCGAGAATGCCGATGTCGATGTACGGGAAAGTAGGCTCGTTTAGTTCTTGACAGAACTTCTTGTTTATATCTAGTTCGAGTTAATTCATATACAACAATTAAATATAGTGACAACACATTTTAGGATCGTACAAATGTTATAGTTTTATGTGAATTAAATAAGCAGTTCAGCAATGTATGCACATTTGTAAAACATAGAAACGTTCAGCATTGAAAAAAAGGTGCAATATTTAATACACCTTCAACCGCGTACTGTTTTCTAAAGAAAAAAAGGGAAAATAGAATTCCGTGAAAAGAGGGAAATTTTGAAATTTAACATTGATCCGATTTCTAAACTTATATCTATTCTCAAACTTTTCATTCCGATCGGAAAAGTTACTTACAAACTTTTCAGAAACTAACAACATGATGACAAACTGTATTGTAAGTAATTAATTAAGTAGCATGTGTATAAAAATGAAATAAAAAAACTTAATATTGAACTAGCTTTACAATATTTAACAACTATTGTGCGTAGCGTACTAAAAACAAATCTAATTCTGTGAAAATTTAGCAATGACGAACCTCAAAATATCCATACTTTTCAGAAACTGACTACATATGACGGTAACATACGTATTTTATAATATTTATTTACAATTATTATTTTAATGAATATGAAGCACACATGCAAATAATATATACAAACTAAATTATTACCTTTTTCTTTTTTTCAAGTTAAAAAAAATGTTACGTAAGTAATTTTTTAAAGTGAAGACAGGAATTTTCACAGTGACGAACATTTTAATTCAAGCTTTGAGGGAACTTCCTTAGCATTAAAAGTAAAACTGTTAATTATACATAATTAAAAAACTACCAGCAAATTGTTCACTTTGATTAACTCAAAAAGCTGCATCGGGGAAAAAATGAAAAATTATGACATTTTAATGACATTGGAAAGCAATATTTTGCATTAAAAATGAAGAAACTACTTATACATATATACAAAATGGGCATACTTTTAAAGATAATACAGGTTCTATAATTGAATATGTAAAACTAAGAAATAACACTTCTGATTCACAGAGTGGCGACAAAACTAAGACTTAAATTTGAGAAAAAGCTTTTGAAGGAAGAAATTGTTTTAAAAAGTGCACTGTAGCTTAGAAATATGACAACATCAATGTAAAAAACTCTTTTTTTTTAGAATTTCGCTTTTTAGAGCAATGTTGTCAATCACTGCTTCATTATCAATATTTTGTAAAGAATCTTTTCTATTTTCATGAGCATAAATGACTCTAGCCGTTCATCAGCTAAAGTATTACGTATGCTAGTTTTTATGAGCTTTAAACTGGAGAAACTTCTTTCGCAAGCCACTTGAGTAATAGGTAGCGTTAACAAATATTGATATGCAGTAGTTAAAGCTGAATAACAATCTTTGAACAAGTTGTACTTAATGAGTACTTTATAACAGCAAATAACGCAATTTTGACAGTTTTTGCAAGAAATGGAAGCAAGCTTTTCATCAATTTCATGGTCTGATTCTTTTTCATCATCACTGTTTTCTTGCTCTTGCGACTCATATATTTCATATTGATTTTTAATAATTTTTCTAAGTTTAGGCCAATTTTGAGCGAAGTTAGTGTATTCTTCCTCTAGTCGTTCTGGAGTTGCAGCTTCATTAAATTTTGCAATTTTTTTAGATAAGTACTCAAAAGATGTTTTTGGAACTAAAGGTTTCTCAGTTGAAGAAAAAGTGTCTGGTGAGAGAAACGACAAACTTCGGCCTAACTCTAATTTTTTAAAAACCTGGTTTCTATCGAATTCACTACGCTATCCATAATCACATTAAAAACTTCAATTTTAAAGCGCTCATATTCATTTAAAGGTTTTTCGTCGCTTGTTGTTTCTCCACTCATTTTCTTAATTTTCCGCCTTCTTTTACTGCTCAATTCATTTTCAATGTAGATGTCATTCTCATTTTCATTTTCTAGCTTATTTGAACAATTTTCAACAAAATTTTGAGAAGCTTGAACAATATTGTCGAAATCTCTTTGAATTTCTTTCAACTGTTCGAAAGCGTTTTTGATCATACTATTGCAAACTAATATGTTTAGTCCCTCTGTTTGTAAATATCGTGAAATGGGGCCCGTGATTTTAAAAACTCTTAAATATATTTGCGACAAAAGAATGGTTGAAAACTTGGTAAACTGATCTTTTAAATTTTTGGCAGTAGCTCTACTGTCGCAGTTAATTTGTTGGCAATTTTCTATCTGATTTAAAGCCAAAGAAGCTCAACATATAGAGAATCGCTTGGGTCGTCATAGGATCCAAAAATTCGTTTTAGGGCATTTTCTTTGGCCCACCAGCGTGTTTCACCTATTACTTTAAGTCTTTTATTGCTTTTCACAATATTACAAGTTGCCACAAGTTGTAAAATTTACACCGGCCGACTAAAAAAAAAAAAAAAAAACGCCACAAGTTGTAAAATTAGACCGGCCGTCCGGCCGACTAAAAAAAAAGAACGCCACAAGTTTTAAAATTTAGACCGGCAGACTAAAAGAAAAACCGCCACAAGTAGTAAAATTTAGACCGGCCGAAACACAGGCGGCCCACCGGGAAAATGCCCGGCTGCCCGCCGGCCCCATCCGCCCCTGAACGCAGTTAATTCTAACAAAGGTGGAATTGGAAAGGAATATTTTTTTTCTCATTATATTAGGATTTTTTTTTTTTTTGTTTTTTTGTTTCATTAGAAGTTTCTCGGTTTACCCTGAATTGCAACAGTGTTCCAGAGCTTAATCAGTTTCCAGAATTCTTCTTTGGAAATAGTTCTGCATATTTTTAACGATCGTGTTTGAAGAATTGTTTTAATATAGACATAGAATGGGAGCTAATATTTCTCATGTAAGCAAGAGTGACACAAAAAGATTACTGTTATTCTGATTTTTTAATAATATTTTTTCCTTTCATTCTTCGTTAAAAAATAAATTACACGGACAACCATTTTAACCTTTTTATCACAATTTGAATTGAATATTTATATTTTACTACCAACTTTTTCCATAACTTTAAACTATGTTTTTGACTATTAAGTGTTCGTAAAAGTTCAGGATTTTATTTTTAAATATCAGCTCCTATTTTATTGGATTTTTCGTTCCTTCGTATGTGGAACTGTGTTTGAGCAGCATAAAACCGCTGTTCAAAAAAAAAATCCTGCATCTTAAAATCTATTGAATTATGATGCCGCGCATGCGTGTGCGAAAAATTGGAAGTTTTTGAGTTGGTTTCGTTTTTGAAACAACTAGTTTCACAGACAACAATTTTCTCTCTCTTTCTCTTAAATAAAAAGTTTTATCTTATTTTTAATAATTATTTTAACCAATGAAGAAAGCGCAAAATAACAGAAGACCAATGCCTGTCATAGCTAATAACACAAAATTGTTTTCGTTGCTCAAAAAAATTGACTCCTTTAATTTTGATCGAACTGCTCATGTTCGATTTACATCTTTATCGAATAGAAAACAGAGCAGTTCCTTAAAATATTGGTCTTGAATTAGTATATTAAACTGGTTTTCTAACTTCACACATTCTAAAAAGTAAAATTCTTAATTTTTTATAGAGCTAAAAAAATAATAATAATAAATAAAATAAAAACTTGCAAAATAGTTACGAGAGTTTTCCATGAAACATAGTGTCAATCGTCAGTAAACAATCCCACTACCTTTGCCGACACGTACCCCAGTTATGCTTTGATTTTCTTCTTGTCACTTTCGCAATTACTAATGGAAGGGCGGTGAAAGTCCTATTACTCCAGGCATCTCATTACATTGGTTCTCTATATCTAAGCCAATCAATCACGGATATTTGATGTGGCATTAAATCTCAAACTTGATGTAGAGCAAAAATGATGAAACAAACTTCAAGTGTGGTACGTTAAAAATATACATAGATTTTATCAAAATAACACAATAGTAAATCATTGTTAGAATAATAAAATGATCAAATAAAATACTATCTATCCATGTGTGCGAAAAAATTGAGATATATATGATGATGTATTTGAAAGTATATGTCAAGTTCTTGTTTACTCTCTAAAATAGGAAAATGCTATACATAAAATAATGTAACCTGATATAAAACACAATAGAAATCATGTACTTCTTGAGAAGAAAATTGAAATGTATGTCGATTTATGTTTTTTTTTACCCATTTTGATTTTTTCCCCACTATAAAATCTGTTTTAGTATTAATATTATGATCTGAAAAGCAGCTCAGTGTAGTTACTTTTATTCCATATTTTACTTTTTAACTGCATTTACATTTTTTCTCTTTTTTTTTGCTGCCTAGCTTGAATTTTCGTATTAAATGGATTATCGGTCACTGTCGATCATAACAAATTTGGTGAGTGGGAGGAAGAGTTTTAAATGCATGTGAACGAGAGGAACTTTTTTTTTATCATGGCAGTATAAAGAATTAAATTTATAGTTCACACACAGTATAAAACCACGAGTATAATCCAAATATTGCAACCACGATCATTTTACACCGGTTTTTAATTGATCATGGGAGCACATTCGGAATAATTGAAGCGTAAACAAACAAAAATGTTTTTGTGCACACAAATTCATAATGTCGAAATACTTTTAGAGTCTATGATTTTTCACATTAATGAAAAGTTAAGTGTTGACCGATTGAGGTAAATCGACCATTGAAGCAATAATTTCAGTGCCTATAATTCGAACTATTCTTTTCGGATATTTGAAAATTCAATTACATTCATCTGTGTGCGTTTCAAAGATTATTGCAAGTGAATATTACTGTAGACAGATCAATGGCAGTATCTACAAAAAAAAAAGAGTTTTAGAGGTGTTTGAAGAAACGCATTTTTAATTTCCAGAAACGTCAAAAAAAATGCTGAAGTTTTCGATTTGTAAACTGGTTTAAAAAAATAAATAAATGAGTAAAATGTAATTAAAAATTAGCAATTTTTTCAACAGAATCCAAATAGGCATATTCGTACAGTAAAACTGAAGTAAGAGGCAAAAATAAATAAATGACGTAAAAACGTAACAAAAATGTTAAAGTAAATAAAAAACAAATAAATAAAAATGAAAAATATGTAGACACTGCCATTTACCTGTCAAGAGCCGAATAGCCTGGTGTATGTTACTCATTTTCTTTTGATTCGTTAAAATATTCGTAAGTTAACACAAAACACTGACACTTTTTATACTTATCGTGTACCGTTATGATTCAACGCAAACAAAATTTCCTACAGCGATTTTCAAGTATACTTGATCTCAAGTTCCAATTTGACAGATGTCGAACAAATAACGGATTTATTCAATCGTCACAGCAGGGCAACTAATTTTCTCACGCTACGCACCTGGAATTTCCAGCGTTTGGCACTGAACGGAAACCCAGTCCGTTATGACAGCAGACGCAACTGCAGAAGAATCACCTGGTTCATTGCCATAATGATTACTCTTTCATCTTTTTTCTGACGTTTATTTCCACTTTACTTTCTGCGTTAACGAGTGAACAGGAGACAAATTGGGTTTAAGTCGTCTATTTAAGGACAACTAAGATTGCATAAACATATAGAGGGTAGAGGTTTATTACCTGCCAGTTTCTGGTTGGTCCAGCATATGAAGCAGAATTTAAAAAATCTACACTGCAAAAAATAAATTTGTTTTTTACAGTATAATACTGGCATCCGAGGTTCCAGTTTAAAACTCAAATGCACAATAATAAACTGCAAAGTTGCAATTTTACAATTTGTTATTGTAAAATTAGCAATTTTTCAGTTTATTACTGTGCATTTTAGTTTAAGCTGGAACTAGTTACATACTGTAAAAACAAGTTTTTTTTTTTTTTTTTTGTAATGTAGGGGAAGACCGCCTATATTGGACCACTGCTTAAATTGGACCTCGGGCCTAAAATCTAGTACAGAGATCTATGATACACTTTAACGGTAGAAATATAAAGTTTTAGGAATAAAATCAATGTGTATGAAGTTTCACCAGTCTGCGAACTGCGTAGCGTGAGTTACGGCATGATTTATGTTGAAAACGTGTAAAATCTTATTTTGCGGACTTGTACTTAGTAAGATAGTACTAAAACTTGTAAGCCGAGATAAACTGCTGTTATAGCATTATAATCTGTGTTTAATAAGGATTACATCTATGTATTTACATGCGCGATTGTGATATTTTTTGACAGAGAAATAAGCTGAAGAATAAAAAATGGCATGTTTTCCTTTATTGGACCGAAAAAATTTTCCTATATTGGACCAGTGGTCCAATTTAAGAATATGATTTTAAGCAAGACTTTTTGTTAAGTTTAACCTAAAGTAAGTAACTCATCTGATTTAATAGCGTAGTTTAGATTATTTTAAGCATACTTTAACACCTATTCACGATATTCATTTTTTATCAAGCACATTTTCGAGTAGCAACTAATTTTAAAAATGTATGTTTTTTTTTCTCTTTTTCCATTAGACTGCAGTTTCAGGTTGTTAAACATAGCTATTAGTTTAAGTAAAATTTATGCTGGTTTACCGAAAAAGAAAATATGAAATTCTTCGATTTGTTCAAAAAGATTTTTAAAAGAAACAATTGAAGGGTCAGGGGGAAAAACCACGGTAGTCCACTTTTTGTTGAATTTAAACTGATGCTACCACCTGTTAGAAAAATAAGTGTAATTTCGTTTAGTATATGCAATATTCGTAAAAAAACACTGTAGTCCATGTATTATTGTCATTTTAGAACAAGTATACTGGGGAAGTTTATGAGTTCGTAAAGTTTAAATTTCGTTTTTCTCAAAATCAATCAAACGTGACTACCGTGGTTTTTCCCCCTGACCCTTCAATTTATATGCTACTAAAATGTTCAACTTAGATGAAGCCGGTCTTTTCACTAACTAAAAGCCTCAAAATATATTGACGTAGAAAGGTAAACACCAGTTTGGAGCAGTAAGTATACATAGATGAGAGAACATCCAATGAGATCCATTTCCCAATATCGAACAGGACTCTTATGAATAAACCGCAGTCAAGGCCAGGGCAAATGCTGTAAGTAGATTCTAAAGAACAGGAGTTTGGCCTGTTAATTGACATATGTTTAATGACATTGAATTGGCTGCATCAGAGTTAGCAGTAAGTTGTCTAGATAAAAATACTCAAAGTGAAGAGGCTACATAATCGGTGTAAGTTGTACTATTGTACACTATGCACAAGAATTAGCTATGATTTAAATTATTACAAGCTCTGCAGAATCAGCAGATAGTTCTCATTAAACAAATACATAGCTCTCAATAGTGTAAGTTGTACTATTGTACACTATGTACAAGAATTAGCCACGACTTAAATTAGTACAAGCTCTGCAGAATCAGCGGATAGTTCTCATCAAAGCATGATTGTCAACTCCAACTATGGTTTTGTAAAGCCCCGGCTTACATATCATCTTACCTAAAAAATAGAAAGAACAAAAAGGAAGGCTATCTCAGCAATCATTCTAACGCCGTATGAAAGAAGCATAGAACAGAAAACGTCACAAGAAGAAGCAAGAAACAGCACAAAACAGTTGTTGCAATATTCGCCATAGAAATAAAGTGCAAAACATGATTAAGTGCATGAAATGCCATCGGTGAGTTTATCAACACTGCCTAAGTGAGACCGAAGCAAAAGAAATTCTATTGCAAATCCTGGAAAAAAGCTATATAGTTCAAATATAAATTATTCTATGATTTCCTTGCACGGTCCAATTTAGGAAGCGCATGGTTCAATATAGGCGCATATATTTCTAAATTGGACTTTTGCAACTTTTTGTAAGATAATTTTTTAAAAAATAATTTCCATATTTTAGGAAAATATAAGCTCCTAGGGCGGTTCCTGATTAAATTTAGCTCACGATGCCCTATTTTGTATTTTTGTTTTGCTTCACATTGAGCGACACAGGCCTCCTGTTCTTAGGGGGTCCAATATAGGCGGTCTTCCCCTATGTTCTATTGCACAAAACGAGTAGATTACTGTTTACACGTGTTTGTTACGGCGTGAACGCGTTTTTCAATGCCAAGAATGTGAGTTAATGGATGAAAAGACATCTTTTGTGGGATGTCTTTTCTCCCATAAGCTGATATTCTTTGCATTGAAAAAGGTCAATGTGTTCCTTGTAACGTCGAAACACGTGTATGCAGTAGTCTGCAATAAAACGTTGCTGTTCTCAATTCTACTTTCTGTACTAAGGGATTTATTTTTTTTCCTGTCTGTAGTACAGTTCAATAAAATATCGTTCTTTAGAGATGCAACCACATAACAGAAACTTGAAAGTGTGTGTGTGTGTGTGTGTGTTTTTTTTTTTTTTTTTTTTTTTTTTGACGTGATAATACATCAATGGGAAAGAAATAAGATTGTGTAGGTTTTCATTTTGGAAATTTATTGCTGGTAAAATAGCTGTCAGTGAAATTATCAAGTGTTTTGAAGTTCAATTTTGCTTCTTTTAAAACAAAATTCAGCTATAAACAAATATTTTTTAAGTTGATCATTACATTAAAATTTTAAAGGAAAATTTTTTTATGGTGGTTGAAAGCGCATTCATATGAAAGGGGGGAGGTGCTGCGTGGAATCTGTTACATATCGATGAGACATTTGTATTAAGATGCAATTCACGGCCTTTTTCTTTCTTTCTTTTTCTTTTTTTTTAATGCGTATTTGAAACTTATTTTTTCAGATATTAAATGAAAAATTAAGGGAAAATAATAATTATTTAGAAAAGTTATACTATTACAGTTTCATTATTAAAGTCTTGTTATTATGTAAACAAATATTTTGTAATTTGATATTTACAAATAATAGAAGCATGGATGTATTAATTTTTGTTTTTGATACGGACAGAAAAAAAAGCCATCTTATGACGTTTCTTCAAATAAAATAAATTTGTTTCGATTTAACTGATAAATGCCAAACAAAGCATAGAACAGAAAAAAAAAAGAAATCAATAAATGAAGTGCAAAGGAAGAGAAATTAACTGAAATAAAATTAAATAACAAAACAAATTATGATGATTAAAGTAATTTTTAAAAAGAGATAAGCCATCAATGTTGGATTGAAACTAGTTAAGGTTTCTAATTTCGGATTGGGAAGAAGTTATTTAGAGGTAAGGCCTTTATTTGTGGGCGGGACTTCTTTTTTCTTTCTTTTTTTCTAGTATTGCGCAATGTGCATATCTTAGTGATAAGAGGCGATAAGGTCTTTTAAAGGACTTTTAATTTTTTTTTGTTTTAGAATACTGGGTTGTAATGAACATATACGAAAAGAACTCAACAGCTTCAGGAGAAAAAAAAAAACTCTCGATATATGAGCTAATATTTAGAAAAGTGCCAATTTGAGTCCCAAGTGAATTTTCACTAGTATTTCAATAACTAGTTAAAAAAATAATTTTCCCCAGAAAGAAGATAAGTTTTGCTTTCATTTCATCTAATAACATCAGAAAAAAAAAATTTTTTTCTTCAGAAAATATTGCTTTTATACATCAAAAATCAGATCGGTAACGTGTCCCAAGTAGCAAAGCTTAGCATGCAAACAGGTCATGCGCACTTTCTAACTTCCCAAAAAAACGCACTTGCACAAAAAACGATTCTATTTTTACCCCTTTGTTAATATTTTACTTCATTTTTGTTTTAATCGATTCCTGATTTTCTAGCCGATGCGAAATAAGCGTGTCCCAAGTTCCGCCGTCAGAGTGGTAACAATAACTTCCGATCTATGTTTAGGCTCCCAAAATCATTTCCTGCACCTATACCACGTGATACTGAGTACCTGGTGGGATGTTTTATCGAATCCTAATTAAAAATTTGCCTTTCTGCATCTAAAATTGTAGGTAAGATTTTTTAAAGTGATTTTATAAAATGTGTGTCATTTGAGTCATCAGATCGGTAACACGCTCTAAAATGCGCAGTTTTTATTATTTTAAAAATTATTTTATATATAAGTGTAGTCCTTTATTGCAAGTGAAAAAACCACGTGTTTGATTTTGGTTTAGTGCGATCGACTCGGAAATAAAAAAAAAACTTTGTCAGTTTGTCAGATCGGTAACAGTCAGAGCGGTAACATTGAAAAACAGCGAATATGTTACAGAACTAACTCACACGTTTCAGAATTATAAAAAGCAAAAATCATAGGTTTTAGCCATATATATTGAATATTTTTGTTCTTAAAAAATGAAAAGCAATGAGTTTTAGTACAATTGCTTCATTTGTGGTTTGTATGACCTAACAATAGAAGTTAGTAAAATAAGAAAAATTGACACTGCAGAAATTAAGTTAATTAATTATTATTATTTTATTTATTTATTTTCTTTTGGTGCTTCAATTTCTCATAACTTCGCTAAATAACTAGATAATAACTAGCATGCTAAATTTGAATTTCTGATCAAGAAATTAAATTTCCTGCAACTAATTAAAGAAAAGCAAGCAGCAGAGTTGTGTGTTGAAAAAGTTGAAGTTGTGTGTTGTTTCAAAACAAAACAAATGTTTTATTAGCTTGGATTTGGTAATCTCATAATTTATTTTATCTAAAAATCTTATCGCTCATTTTTATTTCCAAGAAATGCTTTTTTATAATGAAATTTGATTTTTTAGCCTAATATATATATTTTAATATAATTATCTTAATTCTATGTTAAAAATTCAAGGAAATGATATCATATTTAGAGATGTTAACGAAGACTGAAAGCATAAACTCAAATATGTAGCTCATATTAACATCAGATCTGTAACATTCATCAGATCTGTAACGGCTTAAAAGTGAGAAATCTATGGAGGGGGTAAATAACTTCCTTGACCTCCCCCTTTTTATTTTCTTGCATTTAGACCCAATTTAGACATAAAATCCAAAATTAGTTTTTTTCTGCAAAAAAATTTTTTTTTCAGAAAACTCCAACTTCAAATTGGCACTTTTATAAATATTGGCTCATATATAACTTATTTGATAGAAAGCATATTTTTCTACTTTGTTAAAATTTTATATTACAGAGAGGAATTATCGTATCAAACAAAATATTGAGATGAGAAAATTGTAGGGAGATTGTTTGCTTGTTCAAATCTCTTTACATAATTGAGATTTAAACAAGCAAGTACTGCCACTAGTCCATGAGTCACTTTTTAAAGCCAACTATGAATTTCCCGTTTGATTGACTTTTACCTTTCAAAATATTAATAATTTTCCCAAGAGCAGTGAATTTTTCATATTTGAAACAACGAAATAATTGAAGGGCTTGCTGCAAAAAGGAGGTAGCTCCATTTTCAATGTCTTCAAAACGTCTGTATTAAAGCTTATAGCAGAAAATCGCATTCCAAAAGTTTCTTTAAGTTTTATGAATCCTCTTGTATAACTGTACTGAGAAGTATACAAGATGATTTTTTAAATATTAGAACAAAAAAAGGTGACCTTTATTTTAAGTTCTAATAGAGACAGACATTTTGAAGACATTGAAAATGGAGCTGCCTTCTTTTTGCAGCAAGCCCTTCAATTAATAAATGGTAACAGCTGTGTACGGATGTTACGTAAAACTATATACAAAGAGTGTCAACAGTTGCTGACATGAGTATTTATTCATTTTTATTGAATAATTAAAAATAGTAAATAAATACATAGCATTTCATGGGTGACAGAAGCACGTTATGGGTATCCGCGCACAACACGCATATATTGACGATAACACTAGCGTAGAGATCATAAATAAGAACAATGTTAATGATCCAGTTGGCGTATGTTTCTGAAGCGAATAAAAAGGTCTTTATGGGTCTTGTCTCATTTAATACTTAATCGACCTTGGGGGAAGCTGTCTCAAAAGTGTTGTCTAGTTCATGGGCTAGGCTACGTCATTTGAAAACTTTTTTAAGGAAAAGACACGCAGGATTTATTTTCATGAGATCCAACTTTTTTTATGTTTTCCAAAAAATTGGGTTTAAATATCGTACAGAATTAGAATTTTAAATCAAATAAAGTAGAAATTTAAAATCAAAAAAAAAAAGTAAATAAATAAAAAAATGATGCACTTCTAATTCGATTTAATTCTAGCGAATTTTATCTCTTTATTTATTTTTCGAAATTATCTTTGCATTAAATTCTATAGGTTATTTTCGCACTGTAGCTTTTTTTGCCAATTTTTAAAAATAAAGAAATTAATGAATTAATAACGAAACAAAGGCACACATCGTGCTTTGTAATTTCCATGATTTTCCCCTGAATCCAGATTATCGCAGTGTAAGACGTTTAAATTCACCCTCTTAGTTCTCTCTCTCAAAATTTTTCCGCTCCTTAATAAACGTAATTCGTTAGAAATGGACAAAAATACGGTTAAGAGTAATTATGTATAGATTACAATTCTTTCAACACAAAAATTAAAGTTCGCATGAAATACAAAAAAAAAAAAAAAAAAAAAAGAAAGAAAGAAAGAAAGAAAATAGAGCTCAGTGTTGTTTAAACCTTTATCAAAAGATCTATTTTACTATTGAACAACTAAAGATTTTTAGAGATATTTTTTTTTTCATTTGCCTGAATTCAAATTTACTCCAGATAAGAATAGTGAAAATGCAATGTATAACTGTGTAATGGCACTTATGGTTATTAATATTATTTCTGATTGAAATTTTCCCAAAAATAAATAAATAAATAATAATAAAATAAATAACTAAATAAATAATAGAAAGTAAAATATAAAAAATAATAATAAATAAAAATGTGATGATAATAATAAAATAACTAACTAAATAAATAATATGAAGTAAAATATTCAAAAAATAATAATTAATATAAATAAAGGAAAAAGAGACTTTATTTATTAAAAACTAAATTTCACAGTAAGAGTCAAACGTTGATGAATAACTGAAAGATAAACTTTAAACCATTCTCACCTTACAAATTTAAGATGCAATGCAAACTTTACTCCATTCTGGAATAGTATTTAGTAATTATTCATTAAATTTTTGGAAAAATTAAATTTCATTATGGAGACTGTCAAGTTGATAGAATAATTGGATGGTATGACATCTAGTCTCTAATGAAACAGAAAATGCATATTAAGTAATTTCAAAAATAGCTATGCAATGGTAAAATAAATTTATACTGGTAGGTCACGAAAAAATAGCTCCGTTTTTGTACTACGAGTATATATTTCTGCATTTTACTGTAAGGAAGAGTCGGGAATGGGAGGAATGGGAAAACTGCATTTATGTGCCAAAATAAAATGTGAACAATTATTTCTAACTTTTCCAGTAGATGTAGCATATTAGAATTAAATCTTCTACATGTACTGAGCAAGCAAGAAATATTTTTTCACATTTTATTTCGGCATGCTAACATGCCATTCCTCCCGACTTTTCCTAACACTATGTAGCTCAATGCAAACAACTGCATTGATTACACATTATTTTAAACTTGAAACTGTACAGGGTAACTGTATAATTTTATAAGTCATTTAAACAAAATAATTATTTTTCTTTACTTCTTTTTTAATGACAGTTTTTTCGTGACAATATCATTTATCAATAATTCTTTTATACAGTTAACTTGACATTATTTTACATCATTCTTTTCATTTAAGTCTAACGAATGAAATGTAAAGTTCAAATAACAAAATCTTTGTTTAAATTTAATAGTTTGGTTTATCTCATCTACGGTTGCGTAAATCTAAACATTCCGCTGGAGTATGATTTTTAAATAAATTTAGGTATGAAAATTACATATAAAATAATATTTACGTATTCATATTCCATAATATGCTTTTTGCATCGGGTTCATTTGAAAAAACATGTATAACTCCAGGAATTATATATTTAAAAATAATGATTTTTTCAAACATTGATGAAAATCATAAGATTCGAAACAAAGTGGCTTTGGTTTTCCTGTAAAACGTACAGTTCGTTCTCAAAACACAAGTGATGGTTCCGCATCTTTATAAACTCTTTTGTTGAATAAATACAACTTTTATTGGTATATCTGAATGCCTCTTTTGAACTGCTTTTATCACAACCACTGTCAAAATCTAAAAATATGACGCCTTCTTGAATTTCAAGATTAGTCTCAATTAATTGTGTTTGTTTTGTTTAGCTCATAATTATTATGTAGGCGATGCGGAAACACATTAGACATTTCAGTTTTCTCCCAATAAATTAACTGTCAAGAACAGTACGAAAACATTAAAACATAAATTATATTTGATTATGTAAAAATTGTTTCAGTGTTTTTGCAGCTATCACGAATAAATCCATTGAAATATATTAATACTTAAACATTAAACATGTCACAAAAATATTACACGTTGTGTAAACAAAAAACGGTATAAAAACAAAGCTTTGAACTTTTTTTATGAATACAGTAAAAACATTATACTCAGATATGTAAAAAAAGTAACTTAAAAAACAACTATTTTTATTTAACTGGAAATATAAACGTAGTCAACGAAGTAACAAGACGTACTGTAATTCCCATATTATTTATTCAGTGAAATTAGTTTTCGCTTTCTCGAGACGTTTGCTTTTAGAAATGTTTACTACTGTGTGTTTTATCTAACCATCCATGCGTCATCACTTACAACAATACAAACTTTCTACTCCAACGGACGTAAGTCAAGGGAAAATCATTATCTAGTAGCTAATGTCTTTTTAATGCATTTTCCCAGAAACTTTTTTCTCCTAGCATTTAATCACTACAAATGAATTTAAAAATTATTTCAGGCAGAAAATAAGTTATTTTTGCGTTTTGTTTTGGACGGAAAGGTTTACGAACTTAAGTACTTCCTTGGTAACATGATCGGGTTTGTGGAAAAATAATTCGTAATTTTTGCTTTTTAAAGTTTGGAGTCTTACTGAAATTCCAGAAAGAATTTGATACATTATCTGTAAAGTTCAATTATTGAAATAGGCAGTGAGGGTTTTTTTTTTTTTTTTTTCACAGAGTACTGAAGTTGTTACGTAATCAAGTTGAGATTTGACTAGTAGAAAACATTTTGAAATGTATTGAAGAGAGAGGAAATTTGATTAAATATTTCAGAGGAAGGTATATTTTTGGATTTTTAATTTATTGTTATCAGACAATGCATTTTATTTAATAGAAAAATTTTTGGAAAATGTTGCGATTTAATATTTTTCTTCGGAGTTTCATTAAAAGTGAAAGTATACAAATAATTGATAGCAAAAAAGAAGTAAATGCCCTTATATTGAAATATAAAACATAAGTTTACAGCGCTAAAATGCATGAACTTGAAAAAAAAATCAAATCGGTGCTTCGTGGTTACAAAGAACTTCTTTCCCAATGCAAAAGAAGTGAGCTTATGAACGAAAAGACATCCAAGCCAAATTTTTGGCATTTTTCAACGACTTTTTACCGGATATATTTGGAGAATGTGTTCAGCATAATGTTGCAAAATGATTAATTTTGTACTGCAAAAAATCTTATTAGTAAAATTGATTCTTTACTTAACTGCGACAACTATTCTAATGAACCATTCTCTGCAGAATATGTTCAAATATATTCTTCTTGTTAAATGGTACATTTTGAACTTTATTTGTTTTTTCGATTAATTTAGTGAAGATAACTTATTGCCTTCTTAATCGACTTAATTTTATTTTGTTAATGTGTTGTTTTATTTACACGCCTATTTTCAAATGCAGGGAGCACTATTTTGATAGTGAAAGTAAATTTCTTGCTTTTTTTTCCAGCCAGGCGTTTTTCTTTTGCTCTAGTGCACCTTTTATTTTCCTATAGGCATCACTGTGATTAGAAATGCATTGGAATTCAAGCTAAGCTTTCATTTTACCTACGCAATCACCCAATGTTGCTTTTAAACCAAATAAAGTAACTTAAATTTTTAAATGACAAAATATGAAGCAAAAGTGAAAATTCCTTTTATTTGACATAATGAAGGGGAAAAAATGCATCAAGGACTTGAGATTTAATAGAATACCAAAATTCAACCTAATTTCATATGTTCTGTTTAGAAATAAAAACTAGGATATTTTTTATCTCATAGCAAACATACTGATACGAAGTTGGAATCCATTATGTGGTAAAAATTTGCCTACTTATACTTTTTATATCTCACCATATGATGTCATTCATTTTACCTTATCTAATTCCTGAGCTTTGACACTTTTTATGCACGATATTTTTTAAATGATTGCTAGGATACTATCAGCAAACTGATTATGATAAGACCAGGTTGTATACTTTCATAGATTAGCGTCTAATATTAATCTGAAAGTTAGTTTACGACGAGCTATATCACATTCTTATATTTTTAAATAAGACTTGCGTCTTGTTCATGGTGCTGAAGTCCTGGTGATTGTTTTTCAAGGATAAGAATTTTTAGAGGAAAAGGGACAAAGCTGTAATTGCACTGTTGTCCTTTTTAATGTAATGAGTTACATTAGAGTTTCTAAATTTAATTTTATCGTCGGTTACATTTAGGGCAACACATCAGTTGTGTTCAGGTGAATCCCCTACTTTTAGAAAGGCACTGTGCTCTCGAGAAAAAATACTGACGAATAAAAAGTTAATGGAAAGAAATGAAAATATGGCAAGACTACTGAAACAATATCAGGAGTAAAAAATTTCAGCAGGCCACTTTATGGAAAATATGGCCAACTATTGCAAAAATAATAATGATTTGTATTTGTTGCGCAATATTAATAGTTATGTAAATTGTATGTAATAAATTCCTTTACCCTTTTTTGTAATAATTATTCAACGTGAATGCTAGATTTTTTATGTGCATAAATATTCTAGCTTTTCTCCATTTTTGGTAATCAGGAACGTAACTAAATAAAAAGAAATGAGAGATAACGAAAAATCGTATATTCCCGTAGCATCTCCTGGGCTAATAGGTTCCAGTAACTAAGGATCGAAATTGGGAAATTTTTCTAGTTGCAACTGCCGATTAGAAGCGAACTTATTAGTAGTCACTCTTTTTTTCATCATCTAGTGTTTTTTTTTCTGTTTTTTTTCGTAAACAAAAAAAGGTGGTAACTAAACATCCCATGTGCTTTTAAATTTCTACTGAAACAGTAAAAACATCATTTTAAGTAAAGGTTAATGTAATTAAATAGTATTATTAACCCATTAATGCCTAGCGTCCCTTTTTAGGGACGGTCCAAAAAAGGGTCTGAATTTCCCCAAAATAAACATTTCAACCAAATAATAGTGTTCAATGAGTACCTTGGTATTGTTTCAATTCGTTATTTACAGATTGTAGCACATAACCATTGTAAAGTGTGTTCTGTAGCCGTTTTAATATGATCTTTATCAAAAATGACATCGTTCGCAATCTCAAGAGAAAAAGCTAAGTTTTCAAAGTTATTCCCAGCATCCCAGTTTATGTTAATTGCTGATTTTATTTCTTCTTATAAAATGTCTTTTTAAGTATTATATCGTAGCCAGAAAAAAATTTCAGTAAAACAAGTATGCACCCTCTGGGGTCTATCGTAACTTTTAAGGGACGATGTTTCTTTCCTTAATAAAACAATTATTTTTTACATAATAATTTTTTTATTATTTTTCCTGTTCATTAAACACTGTTTGTAACCAGTCTACAAAATATCTTTGAAAAAAAAAAAGTCAGGTATTAATGGGTTAACATTAACTGATAACAAAAGTTAGGTTGGGGAAAGTGACGACCGAGGGATAAATGGTACTAAAAAAATTTTTGTAGTCACTTTTTTTCATTTAGTCATTACGACCGCTTATCTAGATGTTTTCACCACCGACTGAAAATTAACACTTAATAATATATTTATTTTACATAAATAAAACTTATCTAATAATCTATCTCTGTCTTTAGGCTTGAGAGGAGACCGAGACTAGTAAGCGCGATTGATGCGTTTGTATGCTTTTAGGTTAGTATCTGGGGGGGGGGGGGGCAGAGGCGTAGCAAGGGGTGGGCGAATCGGGCGACCGCCCAGGGCCTCGCGCCTCCCGGGGCCTCGCATCTCCACTTTGCACCGAATTTTTCTCCATTCGGACTTAGTTCCGTGACAAAATTTTACAAAGTATTCCCGAATCATACAGTTGAAAACACTATGTTTTTCTCGTCAAAAATTTAAGAAAAAAAAAACGAAGATGTGCTTCGAACTTTTGTGCAATCTAAGTTTTTCCGAACTTTCAGCGCGCTCTCGTATTTACTGTCCACAGTTTTGGCTGAATCTTTATCTGCAATTAATTAAAGAACATCTTGGGCCCTCTAACCCGACCAGGGGAGCAATGTGTCACTTTTTTTTTTTTTTGAAGGCGATGCCATAAGGGCATAGGACCCCAAAAACAGACTAAATCGAAAACACAGATATATTGGTTTTAGAAATTACCAATTATAACTAAACGAAGCTTTTTTTCACTCAGGGCCTGATTTAAAAAAAGGCCCGAGAGACTTGGTCTACAGAGCCTGATTACTGACTGGACTCCTCGCTTTTTAGGGGCCCCAAAATAGTTGAAAATGATTTAACCAATATCTGAAATTGTAAGGTTGACTAGATAGAAACCCAAAAGCATTAGCGTAGCGTCAGAAAGGGGACGCGTGCCATCCTCCCCCAACTTGCTGGACACTTACTCTTTTAAACATGAAGTTTTTCGAAATCAACACGATATCATGCATTTATAGTTTTTTTTTTTTTTTTTCATTTATTTCAATCTTAGTAAAATTCCCGCATGTCTGGGATGGGGGAGGGATGCAGGCCCTCCGTCAAAAATTTCAATGTTTGACACCTGAATGTTTCCAATATTATGACAAAAATCGTCACAAGAATGCTACCATTTACGTTACCCACAGCCAGAATTACCGTCTGGAAGAGTGTTTTGGTCAAAAGAGTCCATAGAATTACCAATAATGTTAAATGCGAGGCCTCTGGGGGATGCTCATCCCCTCGCTGCGGCAGATTTTATCTTGACCTTCGTGTTTTTTGCGTTACTAAAATAATAATTTTAGAAGTGTCAGAGTTTCTTACGCTCCGCCAAAACTCCTCCAATACTTCTTCATTTAAGTTTTTCTTACAGAGTCCTTTAAACTCATGTATTTTGGAACTAAATCCTGCAAAACTCCTTCTTTTTTTATTTAAGACTATATTTTCTTCCTCTGTGGGGGAGTTCCGTTTTCAAATCCATTTTCTTTTTCCGATTAAAGAAATATTATTTTCGACTTTCCACATTATAAGTAAAGCAGTGATTTACCACCAATACTTCCGCACTAAAATTCAGGAAGCAGTTCTACTGGGGCCTCCGCGACTCTCTCTGAGTCCACCACCATTGGATGAAAATAGAAGTTCTTAAGAATCAATGAAAAAGCCTTTGTTTTGGCTATGTATTTAGCTTAAAATGTCTTGTTCACAGAAGTAGCTGATTAGAACTAGCATTTGAAAGCTACAGGCAAATTATAGTATTTGGTTTCCTTCTTGAGTTTTGTTCTAAGTCATGAAACCTATATTTGAACATCTGTTGGAAGAACATTTTGTTTATATTTAATGTCTCATTTTTCCAAATACCAAGTTTGATGGTTCATTTTTTTTTGGGCCAAGAAATTCTAAGTTTCCTTCTCAAGTTGTGTTACTCCACCACACGCCCAGTAGCGAAAAAATACTCCGATGTAGATTTTACATACAAAGTAATCGAATTTGAAGAAAATGACTTGGATTAGCGATTTTTAAATGGTAAAAGTAGTTTAAAACCTCATTTTGCTCCTGCAAAATCCCTTCAAAACACCTACATTTTTGTTTTTACAATTAAGTATGAACCCTGATTGTGGAATCATAAAACCATTCTATTTTACCCCATGTGGATAGTTTTAATGTGTATGTGGCATGAGTGAAATAAAGATTGAATGACACAGCAGCCTATAGCCATATGTAAGTGAGCTGACAAAAAAAAAAAAAAAAAAAATACAATTGTAACTCAACGGTTTTTTTCCTCAAATTGTAACAGTAAAGTAAACTCTGCAAATTGGATGGAATACTGTCCTAAAATTTCTAAACCAAGCCCAGCACACACCATTTGCACATTGTTGAAAATGTTCCCCCCTCCCACTTTTATTCAGGCACTGTTATTTGTAAATGCTAATTTTGTAAAGATGAATTTTTGATCAATTAGTAGAATATTTTGATTTTAAGTCAGTTTTTTCTCCTGAAACAAATCAACTGTGTCGAAAAAATGCACTAATCTGTGCAACATCAAACCAGACTTAATACCCAGCCGATCTTTTACAGTGCAATAACAATAAAATTTAGAATGGATGAGTATTTATTTGCAGTTATATTAGCTGTAAATTTATTTCATAGCTCATCAAAATATTTTGACAAAAAATTAAAGATATCAAACATTTCAAAGTCGTTCAAACTACCCCAAAATGTATGTAATTATTTCATATTGGATGCTTTTATCTCAAATATTTTTTTAATCTATAATAGGTTAATATTTATGATTGACAACAAATGCGAGAAGGTTTTCTTTTCTTTTATTTTTTTTTTAACATAGAATAGTTGAATAACTTGAACTGGAATCAATCTCAAATGGGGGAGGGGGCTCGGGGCCTCGCAAAATTTATTCGCCCAGTCTTAATTTTGTTCTTGCTACGCCACTGGGGGGGTGGGGGGTGAAGGCTTTTTTAAAAGTTGCTAAAATCATAAAAAAGAGCAAATAACTTGAATGAACCGGAAACCGGTGTTTGAAGGCTATTTGATGCCAGAAATATGTGCCACACCTTATGTATGCGTTTTATTTACTGTGTGTTGCTTCCCCAGCAGTGTTTATGGATATTTGACTTGAAGTCAATGTAGAGTGCTAAAATATGTTCAAAATTCGTTGTTTTCACCATAACCATAACAAAATGAATTAGCATGTTACAAATAAGAATATCGTAATTGTATTTTTTGATAAAGCACAACGGGATCATCGGTATTGGATGCACTGTTAAAAATTCAGGAAACTTTTGTGGTAAATATTATTGTAAAATGTAGCATTTGCAGTACAGAAAATATTTACAGTACATTGTATCAGAAAAAAGAAACGATTTCAGCATCAATCGAGAAAGCATGCGATTTACTGTGCGAAGCACTTAATACTCAATTTCTGTTCGCCATATGTGTTCTATTCGGTATAATGGATACGGAAGCGAAATGTGATAATCGGCGTCTCGGGTTCGATCCTGCTCGCATCTCGCGCTTTTAAACACTATTTTTTCTCTACCTTGAAATTTTGCAGTAAAATTGTATTTTACGGTAAAAGTTACTGGCAACATGGATGCCGGTAACCTTTTACCGTAAAATTTCATTAAATTTTTAACAGTGTAAGTTAAGATATTTTTATTTTAATCATACATTTTATTCCTTTTAGAATGAAAGAGAGGACGGCGTATGTTCACAGGAGTGCAAAGAACAGTAACACTTTTATTCGTGAATCAGTCCGTTGGTAGTTGGTCAGTCTGTTGGACGTTCGTCCACTTAACTCGGCAAACATCTGCTCCTTTCTAACCAAGCTGGTTGAAATATATTTGGTAATTCTGGCATGAAAATATTTGATTTGATATAATTCATTCTTTTTACAAATGCAAGTTGTTTTTATTTGACCAAAAAGATGCACTCTAACTTTAATCCTCAACAGAGAGAGAGAAAGCTTTTAGTTACACAATTATAGATTGCGTAACACCCTATCACTCTCCCAAAGTTTTCCTGCAATCCCGATCATGCTCTTCCAGTTTATTCAGTCCCAACCGGACGAAACACTAATCAGGTCAGTTATGTTCCCAAACGACAGGACCGTTAAGGGCGTGCTGCATCGTAACTCGATTCCAGACTTCTTAATATTCAAAACAACGCATTGACCCTGTTACCAATTCACCTACGGCCATGAAAGCGAATTGTATCACTCCGGGAGAATTCCCGCTAATAGGCATCGAAAGACGCGACACGTGTCTTCGAAAGTATTGTTCCGAAGATCCTTTACACAAGTGTGTCTGTCGCATAAAGCGATCCCTGCTGATCACGCAACAAAATCACTGAGGTGAGATGGGAAGAACAAAAGAGAAAAAATGCTTAGCGTCTGATTACGATATGTTTGTCAGCTTTGGATTCCGCATGTTTATGGAAACATTTCAAAGTTCTTCAGATAACGAGGAATTATACGGGATGAAACGGAATAAGTATTACGTATTTCCTAAGATTAAGCAAATCTGATGGTTGTTCCTTGCCTCATTTGCAAGTGATTGCAACCAGACGATTCTTTACTCCATCCCACAATTTTCACATCACGTCTTCATTAATAATTTTATTATCTTATTTATTTTATTTTTAATTAATAAATGAAAACATTTTCTGTTGCTCAATACAAATCATGTTAACGCTGTTATGCATGTTGCAGGAAAGAGTAATTACCATAATCTGCAAATCTAATGTTATTCCACAACATGCTAATATGAACCTCTCCAAATCCAAATACATCAGTTCTGTCATTTTTTCCCCCACTTATTATTTTTTAATTGAATATGAAATGAAATTATTTCAATTCGGTGAATTATCGGCTGCACTGCGAAACCAAAAATTTAAATATTTTTTTCTCAATTTCTTCCGAATTTTGTGAATTAAAATCACTTGTGTGTGTGTGTGTGTGTGTGTGTAAGCCCTTTTCTTTCAAGTTTAATGAACACCAATATGTGGCAGATCCAAAATTATGTATTTCTATTGCCTCAATTTCTTGTCCAACTCAACCAACTCTTGTCCCAAATTGAAAAATCAAAAATGGACATTTTTGAAAATTTTAATTTTTTTAGAGCTGAAGCAGTCAACCAATTTTCTTTACTGTGCCTCAGGTATTCAATCATGTTTTCGTAAATGATATAAATTAATTTTTTCAAGCAGAAACTCAATTTTTTTCATGCCCTGGGTCGGGGTGGGGTCACTACCCCCTGCGAAAGAAATTACCGTAAAACGGGGTGAATCGGAACACTTTTCAGCTTTGATTGTAAAAAAAGCAGTTAAAAGATTTTTCTTTCCATTTGATTTTCTGGGTAAAAACTTCGGTCTTACTTTACTTTTGATATTCCAAGCAAACACAAAACATTTTAAACAGTTATTATTAAAATATATAGGAAATTATGGGTGTTCCGAATCACCCCGCTGATAGGGGTCAATCGGAACACATGTTAAAATTTTTATTTTTTTGCATGAAACCTGTAATAGGTCTCACAAACATGAGTAATATTGATGAGGGAGAACAAGAACAGATAATTACTGTCAAATAAAAGTATAATTTCAATACCAGTAAACGTTTATAATTTGTCGAAATTCAAAATAATTTTGAACTTATGAAAAATGAAAAGTAATTTTAAGAAATGCTTTTGAATTGAAATACAAAGATTTAACACGAATGGAAGTCACTCATGTCGTCCACAAATATGTACTTGTCCTTAAAACTAGCAATTGTGACTTGGCTTAAGTTTTTTCACAGCATCTTCTGGGATGATCGCTGGATTTTCTTTAGTTTCTTAAAATCTCTGGGTTTCGGGGATTGTCCTGAAAGATTTTTTCGCTTATTCATCACTGTCTGTGTGATTGCCTTTTGCTATATAAAGTCTATATGACTTTCCCCCTCGTATTTTAAATAAAAAGAAGTCTCCTGGAGAAAAAGTCTTATGAAATCTGCAACTTTTTTGTCATTCTAAGATCTAGTTGCTCACGAGAAGGGATAAACAGCAATAAATCCTTGTCCTTGTCTTGATTAGAGGAATTGGGGTTATAATCTTGATTTTCAAACAGTTTCCTTCAAATGAGTTTGAATTGGAGCGACATAACAAAGTGTTCCGATTCACCCCACAATTTTTTTTCCTATGGCATTTTTCAGAATTCTTCATTTTTATAACACAATTTATAAAAAATGTAAATTCTAATGTGGTATTCTGTTGTTCAGATACATGTATAATTGAAACATACCACTCTTAGGATTAAAATATAAGAAGGTTTGTTCTTGCATATGAAGTTTTGCAGTCTATGAAAATGTGATGTTTTCTAGCATTCCACGTACAGCCCTCCTTAGAAGCCAGTAGCGTTGCCAGATTGACAAAAGTAATTTTTTCCTACTTCCTATGATCTTACCTTTCTAAAAAAAAAATTAATGGCGAAAAATACCCAATAGTATATTTATGAAGAATTTCTTTGTACGATCTGGAAGTTTTGTTCCGATTGACCCCGCTGTTCCTATACACCCCATTTTACGGTAATGAAAATTTTTTTGACTAACAAATGTCAGGATGATCAATTAAGTGGGGTGGTTTTGTTGTTTTCCGATGAGATTGCATTGTGTTTGCACCTTTTGACCCCCGTCCCCCCTCGGAAAAAATTGAAAAGATCACAGCCTGCCCCCCCCCCCCCAACCAGTCTTTTACCTTATCCTTTTATTAGAAACATATTGCATACTCATTTTTCTCCAGTTTTCTGTGATTTTCTATATGATATTTTCAGTAAAAAAAATTCGAACTACAAATATGTCGACGGCCCCTCTATCATACTATCATCTTTATATACCCAGTCATTTTTATTTAAACTATAGCTTGCATAGGCTACTACAATTTTTTGAATACTGTTTTGTTCCTAAAAATGTTTATAAAACGCACGTTTCAGCAGTCATTTAATATTTTTCTCCATCTGTCATTCCATCGGCCATCGGCATCGGTCGCCGATGCTAACTTACAGAAGACATTGACCAAAATTTACCATCGGTTAAGCCCTACCGTATACGAGCACACATACGAGCTTTTGAGGAGGCTTTCAATCCGTGGTTTCTGGCCAATCGGAAAACCAATTTTAGTATCCTCTGTACCGTTTAGTAAAAGTTAAAAAATAGGAACAGCTTAAAATTTTGTCTTTTAATTCGTCTCTCGCTTCTCTGCATCTGCTCTCTGGTTTTCAACAAATCTAAACATTACCACGCCATTCTCTACTCTGAACAGAAGAAAGTCAACAACTTTTGAACGCCCACTAAAGAATAAAGTAAGGAGAGGGGAAATTGCTCGCTTTTTCTCCTGCTTGGTTTCTCTTCTATGGAAAGCCCAATTTAAGTATCATCTGTACCGGTCAGTAAAAGTTTAAATCACAAAGAACAGCTAAATATTTTGGTCTTTTCATTCGTTTTCCGCTTCCCTGCATGATCTCACTGAGTTTCAAAAAAATATAAACATTCCCACGACATGCTCTGTTCTAAAAGAGGAACAGTCAGAAACTTTTGGACGCAATCTTAAAAATAAAAACGTGAGAGTGAAAATAGCTAACTTTTCATTAACTCTCTAAGTTAAAAAATGAATATCTGCATGACACTTACAGCTTTATCAAAAATAAATGCACCATCTAGAAGGTAATTTTCCGTTCACTGGACATAGTAACTAATGGTTACGTTCACCATTCGCAATTTATTTGGTTGTTCGATAAGTTCCCGCGGTTTTTTTTTTTTTTTTTTTTTTGAAAAATTAAAAATTTATTTTTTAACAAAAAAGTCACAGCAATTTAATTAATAATATATTCTCCTCCGTTGTCCACGATTTCTTCCCAACGTTCAACAAGTTTTTGTATGCCTCTTCGGTAGAAATCGTCTGGTCTTGACTCGAAAAACTCATCCAACCAAACTTGCAGTTCGCCATCATTGTTGAATAAAACACCGCGCAAAGCGTTAGAAAGCGTCCGGAAAAGATAAAAATCAGATGGAGCCAAAACAGGCGAATACGGAGGGTGCGGTAGCACTTCCCAACCATTGCTAATTTTTGTTGTTTTCAGTCAAAAGATGTGGGACCCAAGCTCCAAGTTTTTGAACTTTTCTCATAGACCTAAGATGTTCCAAAACAGTAGACGGGGCACACTCCATTATCTCCGCTAATTCTCGAGTGGTTTGACTCGGATCTTCATGCAAAAGTTGATTCAAGCGCTCTTCATCAAACTCATTTAGCCGTCCTGAACTAGGTGCGTCTTTGAGGTCAAAGTTGCCACTTTTGAACTTTGTAAACCAATCTTGAGCCGTTCTTTTAGCTATAGCACCTTCTCCGTATATGGCACAAATTTCTCGAGCAGCTTTTGTGGCTTTGGCGCCTCGATTATACGCAAAAAGAAGATGGTGTCGGAAATGCTCTTTTTTGTCGACTTGACACTCCATTTCAATGCTCTAAAAAAGAACAAAAATTAATCCAATCAAAAAAACCAAATACACCATTTGGTAGAACAAAACAAGAGCTCCAAAATGACATATAACATTATGTCAAAAAATCCGACTTTCATTAAAAAATTTTTACATACAAAAAAAAAAAAAAAACGCGGGAACTTATCGAACAACCCAATAGTTGTTTTAGAGATACGTTCAACTGACCAGTGAACGTAAACATCCTAGTGAGTTAAGAGCCATTATTTTGAAATTCAGACAAGGTGTGGCAGTGACCATTTTTGATTTCCCTCATTTTTTTATATGTCAAAGTAGGTCATGAGAAATGAACATTCTGAAGTTTGTAGCCCCCCAAAAAATTTTGTTCGCTAGGTAAAAATTCCCAAATTTTGATGTTATGCAGCGCTTTTTTGGTAAAACGGCTGAAAGACGCATTTCAGTGCGCTGTAGTTTTTTACAGAAACGCCACCCCATAGTTATGTTTACATTTATTGATTGTACAGTGTGTAGTTATGAGGACCCCATAGTTATTTGGGTTGGGGTGTGTTGCTTTCTTTAGTTAATGGGCCGCAAAGTATGGTTTTTAGACCATTTTCGCTCGACTTTGAACTGCATTATTTTCCCCTAAAAGCAACCCCTCGAAATTTTTTTAACATATACTGAAAATTTATACTTATGAAGAGAATATGTGGTACGAAAATTGTTTAATATCTCATTGCTTTGAAGAGAAAAAGACTTAGACATTTTTCAAATTTTCAAAATTTGCGGTTTTTTGATCGCATATAACTCAAAACAGCAACTCTAGGACAAAAAAGCTTTTATGGATTATGGAACCTACAGATGTGTAGAATAACATAAAAAAGAAAGTTGCGTGGGGTCTCGTCTCGTTTTCAAGAAAATTTTTTTTTTGCAGCTCATTTTAATGCTTTTTTCTCATAGTAAAATGTGTCCATCAAGTGAGTCAGATCTGCTGAAACTTTAAGTATATAGTAATGATACATTTAAATTTGTGTAGGGAAAGAGAAAAAGACTAAAACCACTTAATTTTGTCGAATTTTTTTATAATTTTTAGTTTTTTAATTGCAATTAACTCACAAAACGTGAAATCCTGAGACTATTATTGAATGCACATATTAATAACTTTGAAATATTGGAAAAAGTAAATTCGGTGAGGTATCTTCAGATGTATTCTAGTGGGAGGTCACAGTGACCTCCCGAAAAATTTCATGATCGAAAAATTTTGCTGATGATTCGGCAAAGTTGGAAACAATACTGCAACATGAAACTTTTCTATTTATTTATTTTTTGCATGTTATGATTATTTTTTTACATTATATGATACCTGCATGTGTGTAAAACGACGTACAAAATAAAGCCGCCAGGGGTCTCTTCTTAGTTTTATAGAAAAAAATGTATCAGATTTTAATACGTTCTCCCGTAGTAAAATGTGTCCAGTATGTAGGTTAGCTCTGCTAAAACTTAAAATATATGATAATAATTTATGTATGTGTGTACAGTAATTTTTGAGTACATCGCAATAGTGAAAAAGAATCACAACACTTAATTGTGTCTAAATGTTTAGAACTTTTAGCTTCTTATTGCAGTTATATCAAAAAACGATAAATCGTTACTGAGGAAATTATTGAATTTACATATTACTAGCAATGACTGGAAATATTCGAAAAAGTAAATACTGTGAGGTATTTTTAGAGGCTCCCCAATGGGAAGTCAAAGGAGGTCACTGTGACCTCCAGATAAAATTTCATATTCGGAAAATATTTCTGAAGATTCAGCAACTTTAGAAACAATACTGCAACATAGAAATTTTCTATTTATTTATTTTTTACATGTGGGCTTGATCGTATTTTATCATTTGGAAAAATTGGGAAATTCCTTTGGCAAATTAAGAACTTCTTGAGAAGTATAAGATACCCATGAGCACTGGAACTTAAATTTTTACAGAATACGATCAAGCACACGTGAGAAAAATGTATCATTAAAAAATCTCAATGTTGCAATAGTTTCCAAATTTGCCAAATCGCCAGCAAAATTTTTCGATCATGAAATTTTTCGGGAGTTCACTGTGACCTCCTACTAGAATACATCTGAAGATACCTCACCGAATTTACTTTTTCCAATATTTCAAAGCTATCAATATGTGCATTCAATAATAGTCTCAGGATTTCACGTTTTTTGAGTTAATTGCACAATTAAAAAACTAAAAATTATAAAAAATTTAGACAAAATTAAGTGTTTTTAGTCTTTTTCTCTTTCCCTATACAAATTTAAATATATCATTACTAAATACTTAGAGTTTCAACAGATTTGACCTACTTGGTGGACATATTTTACTATGGGAAAAAAGCATTAAAATGAGCTACAAAAAAATTATTTTCTTGAAAACGAGACGAGACCCCACGCAACTTTCTTTTTTATGTTATTCTACACATCTGTAGGTTCCATAATCCATAAAAGCTTTTTTGTCCTAGAGTTGCTGTTTTGAGTTATATGCGATCAAAAAACCGCAAATTTTGAAAATTTGAAAAATGTCTAAGTCTTTTTCTCTTCAAAGCAATGAGATATTAAACAATTTTCGTGCCACATATTCTCTTCATAGTATAAATTTTCAGTATATGTTAAAAAAATTTCGGTTGGTTGCTTTTAGGGGGAAATAATGCAGTTCAAAGTCGAGCGAAAATGGTCTAAAAACCATACTTTGCGGCCCCTTAACTAAAGAAAGCAACACACCCCAACCCAAATAGCTATGGGGTCGTCATAACTACACACTGTACAATCAATAAATGTAAACATAACCATGGGGTGGCGTTTCTGTAAAAAACTACAGCGCACTGAAATGCGTCTTTCAGCTGTTTTACCAAAAAAGCGCTGCATAACATCAAACTTTGGGAATTTTTACCGAGCGAACAAAATTTTTTTGGGGGCTACAAACTTCAGAATGTTCATTTCTCATGACCTACTTTGACATATAAAAAAATGAGGAAAATCAAAAATGGTCACTGCCAAAATTTCCCTTTTTTGTTCGATTTTCAAAATAATGTCTCTTAAACAGTTCTTTTTTATATTTTTATTTTTTAAGTAAGGTTTTAAAAAGTTTTTCGTAGATGAATTGGCAGTTGCAACTTCATTCGATCCGTTTCCAAAAAGAAAACGAGTATAAAATGCTGTTTGTTCACTGATTGGGTTCATTCAATAAATTGGTGTCTTTTTTTTTTTGAAAACAATTGACAAAGTTTTCATTCTTGGCAGAAACTTGTATGTACTAAAATAGTAATCTTAATAAAACCCGTCGGACTGTTAGATGAAATATTAATCTATACTATGCTACCAAGATTAAATTATAGCAAATTTTCTCTTGGAAAAAGAAACATTATAACACCACGAATAAACATGAAAAAAGTAAATGTGATAAAATTACCATAAAATGCGTATTTTTTATTTCTTAAAAAATCTACTTAAGGGGGGTTTTCCACAAATTATGTCTCGTTTAGAGGGGGAAGGGGTTCGTGATATTGTAAGTTTGTGAGAAAGGGAAGATGGGGACAACATAAATGTGATATAAAGCATTTTTTGAAAAAAATATAGATATAAAAAAAGCGTGACACGTGAAAAGGGTGGCGGGGAGAGGGGGGGGGGAGATCAAGTGCAGCACTTTGAGTCGAACGGAGGGAGGGGGTCAAAAGTGCTGTAAAAAAACTGTAACATCATTTATGACAGCCCGTCGTAAGAAATAGAAAATATTTGTTTTAAACAGTAAAGGAAAGGATTGTTCCACTTCACGTGAGAATGTTTAAAGGAGGGTGAAAGAAGAACCGGATCGAATACTTTTCCTCATTCGTATTCGTCTTCTCACAAGATAATTGCTATCATCGGCTGTTGCCCCCGTTTCTTCCTTTCTTTAATTTCTTTTATGTATACAATATTTCACTTTCTTTTCAGGTACCTGAGGTCAGTCACTTGAAACGAAAAACTAGACATTTTACTTCGGCAAGATAGTCTTCGACTAGTCTTGTTTAGGAAAAAAAAAAAAGAAAAGAGCCGCAGAAATAATACAAAAGTTTTTACGAGAAAACTAAAACTGAACATGTATAAATCACCTCTATCGCAGACCCAAAGATTATGCCGAAAGATATAGGATATTATCATATTCAACTCGCGTATGTCTGTGTCGCAACATTTTTCGTGAATGTCATATGTTAGCTTGTACAGCTGTTTGTTTAGTTTCTTCTACTGTTCATCACGCTTTCAGATAACTATTTGTAGAATGGATTCAAGATAATATTGTTTTGCGTTAAAAATCTTAAAAGCTATTTTTAAGAGTATGTTAAGTTATCTTTCTTTCATTTAATGCAAGGTTGCCATTTTGGGAAGGTTTATTTTGATCATTTTTACTCGGTACTAAATTTTTGCATATTCGCTTTTTAAACTGAGGAAGTTTCCTAAACTTTGAGACTCTTCTGCATTGTGCGTTAACTGTTAACAATTTAGTTTTAGCTTTTTTTATATTAAAATTCAGTTTTTGCTTGTGAAAGGTTTTGAGTTATTTAAACATACTGTACAGTGAAACTGGTGTTTTGAATTTTTATTAACAGTTTATTAATTTGCAAAGATTACATTAAAAAGGAAAAGTAAATAAGCAAAACATAGTAAATTATAAAATTAAAAACAAATATAAAAATTTTGGATACAACGTGCTGTTTATTGTTTCTCTTGGAAATATTGAAAATTTGGAAGATAAACTTATACTTGAAATATGAATTTAGACGATTAAATACTGAGTAAATAAAAGGAGCTACATCTGCTAAAAATTGAATTTATCATTTGACCATTTCAATTTTTTTCTTTGTTCGTTGCTTTTAAGATGACGAATGCTTATGTGTTTATTGCATTCATCAAAGAATAGAAAACTTAAAAGTAAACGCTTGTTTATTAAATGTATAAAATATCGACGAGGAGAAGACCAAAATATTCAGTGTATATTATTCAATAAGTTTTGTCACATCATCCCACTTTGTTCTCTCACTGATTAATATAGATTGTAGTATTCTTTCTCTCCTTGTTTTTCTTTTCTTTTTTTCCCATATGTGTTAGTAACATAAAATTATAGTGAATTACATTTTCATACATCGCTTAGAGGGAAAATCTGGTACGAATTCATAAAACATATCAAAGAAATGTTAGAAGAATAAATAGAAAATTAAACACATAAAATATATGGGTCAGTGTTTCTAGAAAGTCATAGATCATATGATGGAGTTTATTGAACAATCAAATATTTCGAAATTCAACTGTTGTTACATTAATCGTACCTTAGTATTAATGATATCATTTTTGCTTTTGTGCCCTAGAAATATCTGCTTTTTTCCAACTTTTTAATTTACATATGATATGATTCATATCTTTTTGTATTTCAAATGCCACTAATATCATGTAAATATAATGTAAAATATTTCTACTCCTGAAGTATTATCCATTTCATTTTTTTTAGTACAAAGAAGATTGTAGAAGTATAAGAGGGATTTTTAATAAGTTACGGTAAAAACACCAAAATTAGTTCGCCGTCTTGCAGTACAGTTCCGACCTAAAAATCTCAATAAACAAATAAGTAAGAAATAATAAATTAGAGGACTACTAGAGACTTACTATGGATCATACAGGATGATATAAATAATGCTAGAAAGAAATTTGTACCTCTTAATTTAATTTTTGTGATGCAATATATTCTTGCAAGTTTTCAGACTCAAAACTCAGTTGTTTTGTTACATCAGTGTTTTTCAAAATAGAAGATGCTTTTTCCTTAAAATATCAAAAAAAAAAACATATTTTCTACTTTGAGCCACGTTTATACGCATTACCGATTTCGTTGATTACTATTTATTGATTTATTTTAACGATTGAGAGAATCCGGCGATGATAGTAGTTAGAAAAAAAAAAAGCAAAAATTTATGTTCCATTGATATCACTGCTAAGAATGCTCAGTTTCTATAACTAAAGCGTCAACATATTAATTTTAATGGCCTGCTGAAGTATTGACACACGTGTCAATACTTTCTCGGTGTCATTGTTACGAATTATTGAAAATATAGTCTGTTTTGAAATTAACCTAGCATTTTGGAACTATATTTGACACATTATTTCTGAAAATGTGTTAGAGACAAGATTAAACAACTTAAACAACAGAAATCTCATAACTGATAGTTTCTCTCTCTCCCTTTGTTTTTTATCGTTGACTTTACATAATAGCTCACATATTAAGAGGAAAAAATCTCCTCCCCCCCCTCCTGTTTTTAAAAACTTACTTGAAATAGTTCGGTAATACGTATTTTTCTATGAAACGTTTTGAAAGATGCTGCGTCTTTAAAGTCGAACAAAGAAACCATAAATCGTGATAGAAATTTAGTAATTTTAGACGGAGAAGATGCCGATTTTAAATGACTTTTCTAGGAATTTCTTTCGATTTCCACGATGTTGTCCAAGAAAGCAAATCCTCAAAAAAAAAAAAAGCAATGTGTACTTTTCGCAACTTGCTCGTAAATTTATGGCACTTAACTCACGCTTGATGAATTCTGCATGGAAGCAGAACTCGATTTCATGGAATTTGAGCGTTGGTCGGAAGTTGAAAAAAAGGCAACGCCCAGTGTTTTTGTAGACGAACAATTAAGAGTGGGTCATGCCTGTTTTTTTTTTTTTTTTCTTCTCTTTTTTGCGTTTTCCTGTTGTGCTTCATAGTTTACATTTGAAGTCGTATTCTCTGTAAAATTCCTAGCGAAGAGGCAAATTTAACACATCTTCAAATCACCTTTTGAATGCTATGCTTTTTTCATGATGTTACTTGTTTATGCAGTTGGTTTTAAGCTCTGATCTTGCGGAAAAAACCGCATTGCATTTTTATTCTTCAATTTAATTCCCTAATAGTATTCCTATAAAATTCAAGCTCAGCAGCTTTACAATCGAAAAAAAAAATATTTTTAATGTTTCGCAAATAATGTTTTTGTTAATTAAAACACTAATTAATGTTCATCAGGTGAGCTTTCTTCAGTATCCTTTGCTTATTTTAAAGTTTTTGCTTTTGATGTTATGGAAGAAAAAAAATTGAAACCGAAACTAAGTCAATTGATTTAACTCCGCTTGATCATTTGTTTTAATGATTCGTTAATTTGTGTACAAGCACAACTAAGCACATCTTAATAGTTTTCTACACCTTATTAATTCCTCGCAAGTTTTTGTATAGCTATCTTTATATTTGTAGCGTTTCGTCATACATATTTGCCAATTCTTTATGTTACTATTGTGTACAGAAACGAAACATGATTTGCCTCTGGAATAATCTTCAGTTATTTTTGATTAAAATGCCTCTATGCTTATAAAGTTTTCAATGTTGCTGGACATTGCGCACTTTTACTTCGACGATATGAAATAAATTGTGTCATCCTTTCTCGAGATATCACAGGCTTCGAAAATGATAACGGAACAACTGCTTTGGAATTTGTAGGCGTCTAAGATATTAGGATGAGTACGTATAGAGAATCTGACGCTTATAAAGCATTTTACATTTTTTTAAAACTAAAATGTATTGAGTTTTCATAAAATAACTTGCTTAGTACAAGAGCCTCTATGAGCTATACTGTTTTGAGTCATACTGAATCATTGAGCGATTTGCGTTATTTTTCATCATAGCGTTAATATTCTCATGGAAACCCGTAGCGGATGGATATTTTGTTTGTGCTATGTTTTGTCAACTAAACTGCTATATTTTGTCCACTAGACTGCTATTTTTTTCAGATGATTTCATTTCTCCAAGGGCTCATCATATCAAATGCTACTAAGCACCCCTCCTCAAAAGGGACATCCCTCCAATAACCCCTAAAAGGAATCCCCCTAAAATTTGTATTGATTTACCCCCCCCCCTTCCTTTATAACCCCTGTATTTTGTGCACTAGGCTTCTGTAATTTTGATTCCCTATTCCTCTGGAGCAAAATAGTGTACTCAGTTACTTGAGTGCAGTATTAAAGTGAAGTTTCGAATTCAGCAACTTTTTTAAAATGAAGCAAATTGAACATTTACGAATAAAGTCATTAGATGCAAAAATGCGAACTATGGTTTCACGTAGTAATTTCACATAACTTATTTCAAATAATTTTGTTTTCTTATACTTGTTTAAGTGTTCTATCTCTGCTTTATGTATTTTAAGATGGAAATTTTGTGTAATATTTTTTAAGTTAATATTCTTTACTTTCGGTGGGAGTGCTCTTTGTTACTAAAAATAAAGTTTAAAGGTTACAGAAGGAGATTGGAATGGAATCCCGTCCCTTGAGGTATACAGTGAATGCACACACGCATTCATCAAAATTTAGAGGCGCCATATTCGGCCGATATCCTTAAAGTAAATGTTACATGTGCTGAGACAAATATATCATGCAGTGATTTTTTCCCCAGTAAACAAATATTAGGTTGGTGCGTATGAAATGTCGGATTCTCTTTACATGCGGACGTTTGTCTCCCTGTTTTCGTTATACTTTTGTCTTTGGCATAACCTCATTCATAGTCGTATTGTCCATTGCCAGAGACTCATTTCAGCAAAATAGGTTTTCTCGAAGGTCTTCCCTTTTGTTATTTCTTTTGAGTTTATTGCCGATATGAATTCTGCCGACACACAAAACAATTGCGAAACTGAACGAACTGAAATACGAAGTTTTGCAGCATCCACCATATTCACCGGATCTCTCGCCGACCGATTTTCATTTTTTCAAGCATTTAGAGCTGTTTTTAAGGGGCAAACACTATGAAAATGAAGACAGTTTAAAAAACTCGATATCAGAGTTTATTAATTCTAAAGACCAAATTTTTTTTAAGACAGGCATCTACGCTTTAAAATCTCGTTGGGAGAAGTGTATTGAAGCGAATGGAGCATACTTTGATTGAATAAACAGCTTTTGAAGAAAGATATGCAGTTTTATACAATCACTTAAGAATCCGACATTTCATACGCACCAACCTAATACATTACATCAGTGTCGTTTTTGTGGGTGCGTGGAAAGTTAGTCAATAAATTATAAAAGTTATAAATAAATTAGAGAGAAATATTGTTGTCATTTTTACCTGTGAATGATATCCATGGTTATAAATGACAATAGAGTCCATTAAATATTTTTAATAAATACTTGAAATATTTCACTTTGCCCCGCATTCCCCAACTAAGTCTCTGTAGCTCTGTTTAAAAAAATGGAGGAAAATGTATTTCAATCAAACCAAAGCGAAATTATTTTTTCTCATAGATATAATTAAGAAAATGAAATGATTTCAAGTGTCAACTTAAAGTAAAATACATATTCAAAACAAATGATAAAATTGTTCCTGAGAAAATGATAAATTATTTTATCATTTCCTATTCAGCTTTACAGTATATAGTTTTCTCTTTTATTACTCGCAAGCAAAGGAGTGAAAGATAGCGATAGGAGTATTGCTAGCCAATAAATTGATTGAGTAAAAACTTTTTTATTTAAATTATTTATTATTATTATTATTTTAAAGGAAAAGAGGACAACGAGAAAAGCCCATTCTATAGGACGTTTTCTCGTATGTCAGCCCATTAATCAATAAAAATGTTATTGAACTGGTGTGCAGTGCAGATGGGGTATTCAAAAAACGACATTTTAGTGAATACCAGTACCTACCTGTATTGAACGCCAGTATATACATTTTTATGTAGAATTAAAATGCTATATAAAATGCACTTATTACCATTAAATCTGTTTTCAACGAGTGCCAATACAATGAAATATCATTTTCAACGAAATAAATGACCGGTCCCGTTATAATTTCCATTACGTTGCCTGAATTTCATTATAACGTAAGTTTCGTTCATAACGAATAAAGCTTACGGAGTAACGGTATTTCACCGCATGTGTAAAATTTCTCATCAGAGAAATGAATTTCAGAGCTGCAACTAATTATAAGTAAAAAATTTTCCACGATTGTTTTATTATTAAGTGACGTGTATAAATATATATTTTTTAAACGTGTTTATTATTTACGTACGTGCTTATATTAGAAACTTAAATGTGGAAATTCAAGGTAAGATTCAACTGAAAAATTTTGAACGACACAAGTTTGAGGAAAATGCGTGCAACACACACACACACACAATTTCCTCATATATTCTTTAAACTTTAATAGCTTTAGTGTTGAAATCAGTAATTAATTTTGTTAAAATGTAAGGATAAAGGCCAGCTGTTGAAATACTGAGGTAATTTCAGGAGGAAATAGCTTGTCTTCCAGACTGGATGGGCGGAACAGCGATGTTTACAATAATGTAGGAGATCATTTCTCTTCCAAAACATTGATCTGTCTGACTATTGTCTTTTATTCTATCCAAAAAATCAGCTTTATTACCATAGTTCAAAATCTAAAAATCTCATTAGTGTCAAAAAATGAGTGAATTGATCTATACTGTTGTGGGAAGGTAAAGGGCAGTATCTGCAGAAATTAATTATTGAGATATTTGACGAAAGGCGTTTGGATTTCATACTAACAATTCAATAGGGAAATAGTAATTAAAAAGTAAAATAAAGGACTGATCTTTTAGAGAGAGAGAGCTTTGTGCGTAAATTAGGTAAAATAAGGTACAACGTCTTAGAGCACAAATAAGATTAAAATATTAAAAGTTTTAAAAGGGGGCGAACATGTTTCGGAGGCAAACAGCCTCCTTCTTCAGTTTAAAACTTTTAATCTTTATCTTATTTGTGCTTTTAGATGTTGTATCTCATTTTACCAAATAGTAATTTTAGGGTTTGAAGTTTTTTTTTTTTTTTTCGTGCTTTATTTTCGGCAGAAACCAAATAAGCAAGTTTGTATAATGTTGCTAAAGTAGAATTGCAGTGACAAAATGCATAAAAGTGAAACATAAAAGAAATCCGGTTTCTGCCCTTTACTATCCTACGGAAGTAAATATCATTTGTTTGACGCATACTTTTATATCGGTACTCATACATGCTTAAGTGATCATATTTGCTCAACGATTTGATTAGACGGCTGTTATGTGCATCGTATTACAAGGGTGGTTGTAATTTTTATGAGAATACACGCAATTTAACCGTACTTTTCATATTTTTGCTGAAGAGTAAATCGAAATTTTATGTTATGTGTATAGTTTTTGTTGTGAACATACTTCAGCAGATAGTTTTAAGTACCGATGGATTGAAAGAAAGTACCAAAGATATGCAACCCTTGTATGAATAATTTGGGGAGAATTCTGAAAGATATATTTAAAAATTATTATATAAGTTATGCATGCCTTAAATTATTTGATCAAAAAAAAATATATATATTTTCGGAGAGCGGTTGATTACTCGAAAGTAATCAGTAGTAATGGGAAAATGTTTTTATAAAGGGCACACAAGACTGTCTAATGTCTTAATTTGTAAAGGTTAAACAACTGAAAACGTCTAACAGCGATGTGTTAGGATTTTGAATTCAGCTTCTAATCTTTACTTTATGAAATATTTCATTTTTCATGACTTTTACGATAGTATTTCAAAACCAATTCTGATTTGTCCAGGCATGGATGTACTTCTGTCCTTGTCCTTCCTGAGTGTATATACTCTGTGTTGTGAATGTCCGCAACACAGACCCTATAAACGGGTCTTCGGCATGTGTGAGTGAAATTTCAATTAATTAATTTAACTGGTGGTTAGCTTCGTTTAGTTGATTCATTACAAGTTTTACTTTCTCAAAAAGTCTATTTAGAATTGTTAAATGTAGTTTAAGCATTAGTTTATCCTCCAAACGGAGGAATTTAATTGACATCATAAAAAGTAAGCAACATTTTAGTTCAGTTACATTAATCCAGTATCTGCGAAAAAAAAATATTTTGTTTGAAATTGCATATTGCTTCTTTCATCGCATCATCAGAAAAAAATATTTGCACGTTTTGTTGCTCCCCTACAGCCTAGTTAATGCACTGTAATCATGATGCTGTTTTATGCGACTGTAATTCAGAGTTAGCATAACATAAAACTGTGTCGACAACGTCGTTAACTCTAAAAGAGAATAAAAAGATTCATTCCATAAAAAGGTATTTATGAAAACCATAACAAAAACTTTTTTTTTTCAAGTGAAAATGTCTAGAGTATAACATTCCGTGCAGATGATAGCGGATTGATATATCCTGTGCAAGTAATCATTGCTACCCTAAAGCTATGAAAAGAAATATAAAAACGCCCCAAGTGGTACCGAACACTTCAAAGAGTGGAATTGCGCAAACACGTGTTTTATTTTAAGTAATTAAATAAATGTTTTTTAAGAAATCATTGCTGCACTAATGTTGTAGAAAAAGAAAATATGCAATACATAAAACTCATTGAAATAAGAAGAATAGGATTTCACAAAAACATGTTTTTCACTGAACATGAATAAATGCTTAAAGTTTTTGTTCTCGTCGCGAAAACTTATGAAAAATTGAATGAAATGGCCCAAAATTATTGCGATTGAATCCTGTTCCGGTCAAAAAGTTTCATGTTAGTTGCAGGTTGCAGATGTGTTTTTATCCTATAATAGTTACACTAAATTTTTTACACTTCTTATTTACTTGATATACGAGCATTTTCATTTCGAAAAATGTTGTACAGTCGTTAACTTATTTCATTATAAGGAATCAAAATAATACATTACAATTGTTTAGTACATTGAAAATGTGTTCTATTAAGCGGGATATTCTAATAAGCGGGCTCCATTGTATATATAAGAATCAGAAATGAATTTGAGGAAAAAAAAATGTCATTTGATTTATAAATGTTTATTTCATCAAGATAGTATTGCAAATTAAGACTAAGCGTACAATACACCTAGCAAAAGTACGACTTTTTAATGCAGTGTTTTGTTGTACCTGATATTTATTTATTTATTAATGCAGTACTTCGATGTAGGTGGTGTTTATTTCTGTATTTGTTTAAAGGTTTTCTGTTCCAAATTAGCGCGTTGAGTTATATAGAATACTACGGTGAAATACTCGAGATATCAGCCCCGACACCAAAAAGTCCAATAATGATAAAACCTGCTATATCTTTAACGTATTTTCGTCATAAAAAATAAAATAAAAATAAATAAAAAGATTAAGTTGAGTTTAGGACAAAGCCTGAGGTAACAAAAAGTCTAGGTTTATGCGGTTAGGGGAAAGGCATAAAACGCAAATGGTCTTCGAGCAAAAAAGGAAACACAAGTTTGATTGTTGTGGTCACATTCTCAATAATTATAGTACTACCTTTAAATGTCTCATGAACAACTATCTTCTGAAAAGAAAAATTATTTTCACCACTTCGAATTACACGTGTATGTAACATATTTTCCGATTATTTCATTTAATCTACTAAATAACACTTTTTGTAATTTAACTTTTTGAAAAGAAAAAAAAATCTTGATCAAGCAAGAACAGTCACGACTAGTTAATATTTATTTTAGTTCATAATTGAACTTTTAAATTATTACGTTGAGAGAGAAAAAAATCACAAATAAAAACGGCACTCTGTCATTTCCTGAAGTTCCCCTGTCATTAAGCAAGGGCTCTGGGCACAAACTGCTTGCGAAATAGGGTTAAATCTATTTTGTCGTACTGAGACAATTACCAACATACGAATGTTTCAGCTCATGATTTCAGTGTATTCACATTGAATTAACGAAAGTTCTCTTTTCCGCTATGTTGTGCAGGAAATTAGAAAAACTTCGTTAATCGCTCCAGCGGTTTTGTGGCAAACGATGTTTTGATGCAACTCCTTGCTCAGGAAGAACCATGCATGGGGTTTTACAGCGTTGATCCGTGAAATTGGAAAACCAAAGTCCCTTTCAAGGTTGCCGATATCATTTATAAAGATCTCTATAGTTTTTCCTTATTTCGGTAAATATCATATATTGAGTCGTTTAGAGTCAAAACCAGATAAGTCCATTTTTTCTGAAAAGTATACTGGAAAAAATTAACTGTTGTTTTTACAGCATAATACTGGCAGCAGAGGTTCCAATTTAAAACTGTGAAATGCACGGTAATAAACTGTAAAACTAGCAATTTCACAGTTTCTTACTGTAAAGTTAGCAATTTTACAATTTATTTAACTGTATTATTTATTATTTATTAGTTTTAACAATTTTCACTGTTACGGACTCTACATTGAATTTTTCTTTAAATCTGGCTTTACTTTTTCTTTAAATCTACAATCAACTTTTTCACAATCCATAACTTTTTATAGAACCCACTTTTTGATTAAAATTTTTAGCTATATTAGAGATAAGCCTTTACTTTATCTGTCTCAAGTACCAGTATTGGCTTGAAAATCAGTTTAAGCCAGATTTAAAGAAAAATTCAATGTGGAGTACGTAACAGTGAAAATTGCATTTTCAATGTTCCGAGTGCAATTACAAACATAATATAAAGTTAACTATGAAAAAAATATGGTATTCATATACTTTAAAATGTACTTTTTCAATATATGTAAAAATTTTAAACTTTTAAAAAGTTTGGTTACGGACACCCCTAATGTCACAAATACCGTGAAATGCCCCAATAAAAATTAATACTTTTTAATGAAATATCTAAGAGTCACGTGCGGGACAAAATGGAGGCTTTTTTTTTTTCTTTAATGGCCCAAAAGCGGAAATTACGGTATACTGTTAACAATGTGAAATACAAATTATAAGGACAGATAAGGATGATTGAATTGCGCATTCGGGAAGAATTGATGCTCGAATTTATGGTCGAAATAATGCGTGTTACCCTTGCGGCGATAATAGATTTGTGGGTACATATTAGAAATTGCCGCAAATCATCAGTGAAGTGCAAACAGTTAAACGCTAGAGCGACTTTGTGGTATCCGCAGAGTAAAAAAAAAAAAAAAAAAAAGCTATTCGTTTTCTCTTGACTATTTCGTTAATAAATATGCATTCGCACTTGAAGAAGTCTGAATAAAAAGAAGTAGAAGAAAAAAAAAAGGGTAAAAACTGGAAGTGAAATACAAACAAATATTACTTGCGGGTATTTGCTATCTATATATAGTAGTATATAGTAGGGGAAATTACAAGTCCTCGTACAAAATTGAATCTCTCAAGTCGAAAACTGACTAATTGCTTCAATTATAGTTTAGATTATAGACCCCCCCCCCGTTGAAGAAAATAAAATAATACTTACAATAATAATTACACATGTAATAAATGTATAACTTAAAAAATAGTAAATAAATAAATAAAATTAAATGCCCTGATACAAGAACAAAACGTTGTAATGAGTTGTTCATATAGTAGGCTACTCCTTCTCTAAATTTTATTTCATGAATTAAACTCGTGTGATACATATTTATTTTTGTTTCTCTTTTGCCTGTTTCGCCCAATGATTTCTTAACTTACACCTGTATAGTAGTAGCGTGTTCCAAAAAAAAAAAAATCAAAGTTTTGAATCTTCAAAACTTCATTTTCGTTTTTAAGAAACCTCCCCATCCCGTTATTGAGTCTGAAAATATACGTTTTTTTTTCGCTTAAGGAATGCGCATTTAAAAACCAAACAACCTGATAGTCTAATCTGAACTCGTCTTTGGCAAAAATATCAAATATTCAGATTTTGACTTAACCAATTTAATTGCTAGTCCGTACAGCCAGTGAACTTGTTTCATGTCCGGTCTTCCACCTAAAGACATCGATAATAATTGCTCAACACAAATCGCTTTTAGTCTGGTGCGAAAAATCATTGATTAAAGCAGATAACGGAACAATAAACCAGAACTAGCGTGACAGTAGTAAATATCCTGGGTGCTCATTTGTGCTGATCTCAAGACCAGTCATTATTTGGCTGACCAGCATTTTTGTCTCTACCGCTCAGAATAAAGTGACAGCATATCACGGTTGACCCTACACGGTAACAATGAAGAAAAAGAAAAAAAAAAGAGATCACCTTTAAAAAGATTCTCTTTTTTATTGTGTCTACAATTACTGTTGAACTAGTTTCCTTGTTTGTTGAAGAACTGCGGTAATTCAGGAAGGTCGTGTAACTTACTTTTATGGAGTCGAGTGTGTTTAGGAATGCCCTTGAGCATATTCAACCATGAAGTAACAATAGCGTGCTTACAAGGAAATATAACGCTGAGAACTTTTATTTTTATTAAAGTAGATGTTTCATTATTCGGATGTAAAGAGCAATGTATGAAGAAATTTGTGAATCATTTATGGTGTTTTAATGAGATGAACTGTCTTACCCAAGAACAATTGGCTATTACTTCTGTAATAGCCATGAAGAAGAAATCGGATAAAGACAAGCAGAAATTTTTAATCATGGACTTTCAAAGGTTTAAACATTTATTTGTAACATTTTGTGCGCCATTTTTCTCTGTGTGTTTTCACTGCATTTATCTCGCAATTACATTTTATCATTTGAATCTAACATCAACTAATTGCATTGTTTAATTATTCAGTTTTGCTATTTGCGTACAGTTTGAAAGTTATTTTGTGACTGGTGCATAACTGACATTTGAGATTTTTTAATTTTAGTGTGGGTCTCATTTATTTACTTATTGATTTTTTTTTCTGGAAAAGGCATTTTTACATTAACTGTCATTCAAATGCAAAAATAATGATTTTACGTGAATATATATATTTTTTTAATTGTAAAATTCTTCTTTGACAGATCTCTACTGTATTATTATTATTTTCTAACAAATGACATAAATAATTTTTTTTTTAAACTTTTCTAAGGTAAGATTAATAAAAACATTTAGATTTCATTAAACCATCACAATAAAATTTTAGCAACTACTGCTATTAAACAAGTAAAACTTAATCACACCATTTTAAATACCACTGCTGCTTCCTGGGCTTCTTTACAAAAACAAAAAGAACAAAGAGAAAAGGGGAGGAAAATAAAGTAAAAAATTCATAACTTAATTTTTTTAAAAAGAAAAACGGTTAATCTATTCACCAGTCAGAACAATAGCCTTTTAGAGTAATCAGTACAGGTTTGGCTTTGGCGAAAAAAACATTTGAAGGCAGCAAAGATGTTCATTGTTCCCCCATTCTATCTGCAAAAATATATTGTCTTGTACCCAGTAAATAATACAACCAAACCACTGTTGCTCTGTATGTTTTCAATGCAGTCACTTTCCTCGAATTTTGCATAACACGGCGAACTAAAAACTTAAAGGAATTTGGAAAAGTATTTTGTGAACAGGCTGTCACACATATATTTATTACGATTATAAATACAAAGGTCAATACCATTAAAATATTAAAGTTTTACATAGTGCCGTTGAATACACGTGATAAAATGCTAAGCGAAATTATAAGTATTAGCTCTTCCGCCGGACTTTTAAAACTAGCGGATAGTTTTCGGTTGTTTCAATATTTTCGGGCGCTGAACTACGAGTTTAAGGCTACAGTGGACAAATAAAATTGATTTTTTTCAATTATTGATTTGTATGTCTAAAACTTTGTGTGCTTGTATTATTGTATATTTGCGTCATCTAAAAGCATAAAAAACACAAATTAGTGCAAAAACCATGAATACTTTTTTTTCAAATGTCAAATTTGAATGTTTTTTTAACAAAATTTCAAAATGTTCCAGGCGTCACAATTTTTTTTCAAACTTTGAATTTCCACTTAATTTCCAATCATTAAGCATGATTGCATAAAACAATGCATTACATGCAATGTTTCATGAAATAGTTTATAAAAGATGGCTGAAAATAAAAATTTTCAGTTGAAAAAATCATATAAATTTTCATTTTCAACCATCTTTTATAAACTATCACATAAAACATTGCATGTAATGCATTGTTTTATGCAATCATGCCTAGTGATTGGAAATTAAGTGGAAATTCAAAGTTTGAAAAAAAATTGTGACGCCTGGAACGTTTTGAAATTTTGTTAAAAAATATTTAAATTTGAAATTTAAAAAAAAGTATTCATTGTTTTTGCACTAATTTGTGTTTTTTATGCTTTTAGATGTCGTAAATATACAATAATACAAGCACACAAAGTTTTAGACATATAAATCAATAATTGAAAAACATCAGTTTTATTCGTCCACTGTAGCCTTAAATTATTGAATTCCTAGCTCACAGGGTTTCACGATGGTGGTTCCACACCTTTTGAAGGTGGGGGAGGGGGAGGAGGTGATTGCTGTTATATTATTCACTGTGTGCTTAATAGCCCTAAAAATGTAGGTAATCACTTAGACAAAATAATGTTTTGGGCGATGGTAACATTAACAGCTTGAGCATCTTCCTACAAAATGTTTGAAGGAGTCATCAAAAAATAAAAATGCTCAGTTTTCTCCTTAATCTCCTCCGACCGTTAAGACCTCCCTCACTGCGGGCCCTGCGGGCGCCATGTCGTTATTAGTGATTTAGTGGGATTTGTTGTAAAGCAAAAGATGAACATTTGTTCCTTTACGAGATACACTCATTTCCAGATAAGTCTAAAAAATTAATGCCTTTTGAAGACTTAAAAATTTATTCTTAATAATGAGTAAAATTCAATGACATAACTGTAGTAACTTTATAATGAGGGGAGTTAATATTTATTCGATTGATTTAAAACTATTTTTCCCATTTTTTGTTGTCTTAGAGGAATGGGGTAAAATGTTTTAAATAAACGAATTGGAATATTGTTTTGAAAATTGCAGTTGACAATTTGGCATAAACAAGTTTGAAGTGTTGATAGAAGTCAGAAATTTACCTTTGGTCACAGTACCAAGAAACAATGAGTGCAAGTAAAACAAAATGAATGCTTGCAGTACTTCATCAAGAAAAAAGTCTGATTTTTTTGCAACCACATACTAAATTTGCGAATTTATGAAATAGTGCAAATAGTATTATTCACTGAAAAAAAAGAGCTTTTGAGCACTTTTCCTCACACAGTTTAGCAGGAAAAAAACCATCGTCCTCAACGCAAATTATAAAAACATTTAATACTAGTTAAAGAATACTGAACAAGGCCGATGAAAACCTTTGGGTAGTAATCAACAATACTTTTATCTGATTAATTTTTTGTTAACAATAATAATTTAATTATAAATAAATGAAATAAATTTACCAATGACTTCTATGCTTAAAATAAGCAAATTGTTTTTCTAGTATCACATCAGCTGTGAACTGTACCTTTATTCGTTCAAAACTATACTTAATCAATTTTAATTTCTTAGTGATAAACGGTCATAATTAAGGGCCATACTAATTGAGCATTGTGTTATTTTACAATAATCGAAGGTACCCTGATGAAAGATAGTGACATAATACTAACAACTCGTTTAGATACTATCGCATACCATTTGTTTGCTTTCTTTTACGACAATAACTTGATCCACCACTGAGATAAAACAACTACTTAATCAGCACTTAGACTGTTAAAAGGAATCTCGAAAACAAAGCTTTTGTTCAAACCATGCAATTTAAGAATTGGGAGACACACAAACAAGCTTCTATTAGCATTGTTAAAGTACTTTTGAATTGTTTGCCGAAAATTATGTTTGCCACATTGTCGTATGATTGTTTTTAAAGAATGTAATGAATTGTACATTTTTACTCAATGTGTAATAATAATCTAGCTTGAAATCATTAACAAATTACTTTCTTAGATGCTCTTCACAAACACGCAGGAGAAAAAAAGCTTTTGTTTAATAATTTATACTGTTTAAATTTATAACCATCAGATTTGACATTATTAATGCAAAATTATATATTGAGTCTGCGTATTTGTACACTAATGCGGAAGAAAAAATTATTATTATTTCTTTTTTTAAGTTTAATTTCTTGATACGAAATATTGGAGGGATATGAAATGCATTTGAAACTGCTACTATGCATGCAACGTGCTTTAAACATCCTGGAAGTGTAAAAACCCGTATTTCTGTTCTAAATTTGGAACATCGTCTTTGTAAAACAATTGAAGAAACATGGAAGGTCCGATCTATTGTACTTTCTCGCAAAAAAAGAGCATTTGGGTTCATTTAGCTTCTCATGAACGGAACTTCGGTGGCACGCCATTGTTTTCTGTGAAAAAAATAAGAAACCATAAAACTTAAATATAAAAAAGAAGCATTTCCGGGAGTGCACCGCGTCTATTCGTACGTTTCATTGGCTTTTTCTCTTAAATTGGATTCTGCGAACTGAAGTGGTTTTCTTTCAAATGTGACTATTATCACGTTTCTTCAAGAACTTGGGAACAGTCATTTAAAATCGTGACCTAAATTAGTCAAAATTGGTCTAATAATAAATCTGAATAATTTTCATTGCGTTTTTGTTAATAATATTTAAGCTGATACGCAACAAGCTATTTTAAACATTGAAATGTCATAAATGTTACGTAGGCGGGTTTCTTTTGTTAACCTAAATATCGGTGCTGACGCTCCAGATTACCATTATCATATACTAGACTTTCGCAAAGCGAAACTAAATTAATGATGAGAAATTATTATATTTCTGAACATTTTCAAGTTGAGAAAATCGTGTTATCTGGAAGAAAAACAAGAAGTTGTCCTGCCTCAATCTAAAAGGAAACCAAGAAGTTGCGCCTGAAATTGAATGAGCCTATTTCCCCCTATATCAACATCGATTTCCTTATGAGCGATTCCATACCAAATCACCGAAAAAAAAAAAAAAAGTTGGTCGCACGACCGACTCGGATTTTTTTTTTAATTTGGTACACAGATTGATGGTATAGAGGTATGAAAAAGCCCAAAAGGAAAGTTACCTGCTCCACTTATTTTCTGAGATACATGCCCTCAAAGTTTGTCCGCCACGTCAAAATACTAAAAGAGTGATGTCATTTAATCATTTTTTATAAAAAATCGTACTCATGCAAAATAAAAGTGTTAGATATCTATGGAAAATAGTTACTCCATTCATTCTGAAAAAAAAAAATACTAGAACGTTCATAATGAAAATTGCCAAGGTACAGGGCTCTTTGAAGTTGTCACCACAAAAACTTGATTTTGCAGATTTTGCTAAAATTCAGGCATTTATTACAAAAAAAGGCAAACAAAACCAAAGGTTTTCTCACTTTCTGGTAGTGTACAAGTCCCCCTTGTAAATTGCTACGCAATAAGTTTTTTGGGTTTCTCACTCCTTCTTGGAAATATTTTAGCTTAAAGATAAGCCGTAAGGCAAAAAATGCGTTTTTGGCCATCTTGGCAGCCATTTTTCTCATAAAGGGGGAGCAGTAGAAACTTTAATTTTTTTTTAAACAAGCCACTGATATGTTAGCTATTCACAGGAAAAGAGTTTACTTTTGGTTATTTCTCCCATTAAGAGATATCCTGCTGACAGTATATGCATGTTTTTCGCGACGACCATATGCTTTTGTTCCCCCTCTCACGGACTTAAAATTAATTAAACCAAAAAATAATGATATATTTATTATTAGCTGTATTATCTACCCAATATGTCAAGAAATTTAATTTATTAAATCATTGAACAATAAATTAGATAATTGATGAAAAAAAGAAAAAGTATTTCTCTGATGCCTGAGCATTATGCATTCATAATTATAAAGCACTAAATACTTTCTTGAGAAATTAATTAACATGAATGAGCTCTAAATATTTATATTATAAGCAATACCCAATCTTGTGATTGGGATACTCCTGCTTTTAATTGAAGAATTTCTTGAATATCACATGAATATCAGGAAAATAAATGAGGTCTTTTCGTTTGATGTAGGATATTTTATGACAAATTTCATTTGATGGGCTACTAACTGAGCATGGCGATAAAGAGCTATTAATTTCAGCATCGAATTCCATTTTACCTTATTAACAGTTAAATATTTACAAAACAATTAAATAAATAATTTAATATAAAGCCATGCTTGAAGAATTAAAATTAGTGCAACTAATTTATTCCCATACTGATCTTTACAAAATTGACATGCGTTGAGCACTGATAAGAACTGACAAGAAAAAGTTTACTCACTAAAATATTAGTTCACAGATACTATAAAGCATACATTCTATTTTCCACAAAATAATACTGCAACAAAGAACAAGGGTATCCTCCTGTTTGTAGCCATCAATCAGGAACATCCAATCACAAGATTGGGTATTGCCTATGAGATAAATATTCGAAGCTCCTTTATTTTAATTGATTTTTCAAGAAATTCTTTAGTACCTACCCCTTTATACCCTTGTTCTTTGTTGCAGTATTATTTTGTAGAAAATAGAATGTACGCTTTATAGTATCTGTGAACTAGTATTTTAGTGAGTAAACTTATTCTTGTCAGTTCTTATCAGTGCTCAACACATGTCAGTTTTGTAAAGATCAGTATGGGAATAAATTAGTTGCACTAATTTTAATTCTTCAAGCATGACTTTATATTAAATTATTTATTTAATTACTTTATAAATATTTAACTGTTAATAAGGTAAAATGGAATTCGATGCTGAAATTAATAGCTCTTTATCACCATGCTCAGTTAGTAGCCCATCAAATGAAATTTGTCATAAAGTATCCTACATCAAACGAAAAGACCTCATTTATTTTCCTGATATTCATGTGATATTCAAGAAATTCTTCAATTAAAAACAGGAGTATCCCAATCACAAGATTGGGTATTGCTTATAATATAACTATTTAGAGCTCATTTATGTTAATTAATTTCTCAAGAAAGTATTTAGTGCTTTATAATTATGAATGCATAATGCTCAGGCATCAGAGAAATACTTTTTCTTGTTTTCATCGATTATCTAATTTATTGTTCAATGATTTAATAAATTAAATTTCATGACATATTGAGTAGATAATACAGCTAATAATAAATATATAATTATTTTTTGGTTTAATTAATTTTAAGTCCATGAGAGGGGGAACAAAAGCATATGGTCGTCGCGAAAAACATGCATATACTGTCAGCAGGATATCTCTTAATTGGAGAAATAACCAAAAGTAAACTCTTTTCCTGTGAATAGCTAACATATCAGTGGCTTGTTTAAAAAAAAAATTAAAGTTTCTACTGCTCCCCCTTTATGAGAAAAATGGCTGCCAAGATGGCCAAAAACGCATTTTTTGCCTTATGGCTTATTTTTAAGCTAAAATATTTCCAAGAAGGAGTGAGAAACCCAAAAAATTTATTGCGTAGCAATTTACAGGGAGGACCTGTACACTATCAGAAAGTGAGAAAACCTTCGGTTTTGTTTGCCTTTTTTTGTAATAAATGCCTGAATTTTAGCAAAATCTGCAAAATCAAGTTTTTGTGGTGACAACTTCAAAGAGCCCTGTACCTTGGCAATTTTCATTATGAACGTTCTAGTATTTTTTTTCAGAATGCCTGGAGTAACTAGTTTCCATAGATATCTAACACTTTTATTTTGCATGAGTACGATTTTTTATAAAAAATGATTAAATAACATCACTTTTTTAGTATTTTGACGTGGCGGACAAACTTTGAGGGCATGTATCTCAGAAAATAAGTGGAGCAGGTAACTTTCCTTTTGGACTTTTTCATACCTCTATACCATCAATCTGTGTACCAAATTAAAAAAAAATCCGAGTCGGTCGTGCGACCCCCATTCGGTGATTTGGTATGGAATCGCTCTTATATTTTACAAATATCTCTATACTTACTATCTTATATATCATGATATTGGGGTTGATTTAACAAAAATGTGTTCTCGATTCATATCGGTTCCATTTCAATGCGCAATACTCCATCGTTTAAAACATCCGATGCAATCATTAAATAGAGTAATTTTTAATTATTTTTCTGTTTTTAAAATCGCTTACAATACACAGTTATCGATAAAATTCTAAGTAATTGAATTTTGATTCGGGAGGGGGGACTTCAATTTAACGCACTGGGAAACATTCGTGCAAGGAACGCTCTAGAATAAATTACCCATAAGCACTCTTTAATAATCACACGTTCTTCCATTAAAATTGGTCATTGTGAAAGGTGGTCAGCTTAAACATTTCAACAATTACGATCAATTAAGTAGAAGTACGTGCAGCAATGAGGAATACACGTGGATGTTGTCTGAAAATACATTTAGCCGCGTTTATGAGAACCTTCCCTTTTTTTTTTTTTTTTGTATCGTACTTTCGTTATTTCATTCAAGAAAAGGTAAATTTTTGAAGTACAAATAAAATTACCATTGGTATTAAGAAAAATATGGTAATAACAATAAATGCTGATGGCATCTAAACTGGTAAAGCATTGAAAAATATAACATTTATGAATTTTCCCCCTCTTTCTCTCTTCTTTTATTCAATGTGACTTATCCTACACATTTTTAATAAAATTTCTTGCCGATCAAACTGTTTTATAAGTCTTCCTTTTTCGATAGTGCTCAAATTCTTTCCATCTTCGTCATTATAGATACATAAAAATAAATAATATTTTTCTGTCTCATTGTTTGATTTTTAGAAACTGAATTAAATGAAATGCAGCAGCTTTGAATAAGTGTGTTTTTTCCTTTGACTGAGAGTTGGTCTTTTAAAACAGGTTGATTTTTTTTTCTTTTTTTTACATGAAATTACCTACAAGTGTTTTGTGTAATTACAGTGAAAATGGGACTCAACAGTTGCGACTAATATTCAATCATAAAAAAAATAATAATAAAAGGAAGACACCGAACCATCAGAATTCAAGACGAATTGCGCGAAACATCCCTCATGTATTTTAAAACATTTGAAAAGTCCTGCCAACTTAGAAATTAAAAAATAAATAAATAAGCAAACACAAATGAATAGAAATCTTAGCAATATTTGTGTCCACCTGACCTGATTGGCAAGCCCTTGCCCATTATTTAGGCTCACAGAGCAATATGATTAAATAATAACTAAACCCTGAGAAGGTTGGTCTTCCTTTCGTAAAAACGAATAACAGAACCATAATGCAGTTTTTGAACGAAATGGACACCTATCGGAAAATCAGAAATGCCAAGTACTCTGATGTAATGATCGCAAACTAGAGGCCCGTGGGTCGTTCCCAGTTCCAAAGAAATTTCATTTTCCCTACTATAACGTTTTAACTATGCATTTGTTATTAATTGTTATTTGTTATGAATGTCATTGCCAAAGTGTCTTGAGTTACAAAGTACTGCCAGTAGAAATTTCTCGCAAGTAGCAAAAGTTTCTGTTTCAGACAGAAGTAAAAACATATGAAGTTTTTAATGTGCGTCTTGCGTATAATTTTAATTGTTTTAATAAGGAACTAAGCATTCAGAGAAGTTGAAAAAATAATTGCAACCGCACGAAACATTAATAGGATTTCAATCGTAGAGAGAAGAGAAAAATACGAATAAAAAAGTAAACATGATATTGTCAAAAACAACATTTGTCATTATTACCAAAGCAAATTTCAAACCAAACCGCACTCGAAACAAAGTTAAAAAAAAAAATATTCATATATATATATATATATATAAAGTAAGTTTTGCAATACCCCACACATGCGTAAGGTGCGGATAGAACCAGTACGGTTAAGAGAGAAGCACGGATAATCGAGTGAAATATTTGCATTTACTCGCGTCCATTTTGCTGCTGTTTTTTTTTTTTTTCCAAAGAAAGAAAACAGCTCTTCGGTTATTTCTTAGTCATGCATTCGACCCACATGCAAGCTAAATCACTGATCTATACTTAACAAAATCCAGAAATCCATTCGCAACTTGACGTCATATGTTACCAAGAAGGTTTGGAAGTCTGTTCGTGAGTGAAAATTCCCAAAGCCATTTCTCAACACAATATGCCTCGGAAAATATAGTAATGCGTGCGAGAACGTCTCAGATGAATATAAGGAAGATCTTTTGCGTGGGACTTCAAATAAGTGATTCCTAGTTTATATTCTTATATATTTAGCGCTTTGTCAGCGATTTAACAATAAATGTTCTGTAATACTCAACCGCTAAGTCCCAAGTCACGAACTGATGTGTCAGAACAAAAATATATCAATTGTTCCAGCAGCCTGTTACATGATAGAATGACGACAATGCACCCACAAGACCCTTCCTCCTTCTGTCTCTCCTACAAGAGAGAGAAGGTTGATTTCTATGCAACCTTGCCGCTGGCACTGACTTCATCTGACTGGGTCTTCAGTGAAGTCAGTGAACCTCAACATTCCTTTGTTTTATTTCCTAGAACCCAAGAGAGAATTTATCGGTTCTACTTCCTTTACTCCTCAGATACATAAATTTGTGCTAACGTGACTGCTGTAACTGTACGAAAAGTATTAAATTTTGACAAATGGAGAGTTTAAGTGAAAATATTTATGCGAGTACCGCTTTAAATAAGATATGGGGAAGTATTTCATTTCGCGGGATTTTATATCATTTCAATAGCGGAAAGTTAGAAAAGGTAAATAATACCGGAAAGGAAGAGTAATATAGTTATATGAAAATGTGTTAAAAAAGTGTTCTAGAAGTGGCGAAAATGAAAGAATGAATTTAAATTTTAAAAAATGTTAATCCAGTAATAATAGCCAGTAAACAAGTAATAGCCCGTTTTCGCATCCGGTCATACCATATTCACCATAAATACCTTCTTTGTCATGAACAAGCTCCGGGATGCAGCACACGCAATATTAATCAGACAGTGTTGCATATTTTATGTAACTTCCCAAATTTTAACCAAGCTCGTTTAAAATTTTTTTTGTTGTTTTAATCCAACTTTGACGGAGTTGTTGGGGGACACACTCCATTCTAATTTGTTCCATTTCTTCAAGAGATTGAATTTATGTGTCTAATTTAAAGTTTTTGTCTTTGTCCTAGTTTCTGTATAGTCTTTGTTTCGTTTTCTCTATTTCTGGTTTTAGACAAAATTACTTGACAGTTCTTTATTTCGCTTTATTATTAAGAATTTCAAACTTCGTATATGTGTCTCTTTCGGAAATGTTTTAAAATTTTAGAAGTGTTATGTCTATTGCGTTTTAGATACTTTTAGTTTCGTAATCTCTTCATTTTTTAACAATTCCATCGTTTGGCTCAGTATAGCCTATTAAGGCTCTTGCGCCAATAAAACTAATGAATGAATAAAACCAGTAACTTGAAAATAGAGAACATCATTAAAATGAGTTTCATTCACATGCAAAAGGGTACTTAAAAATAACTGAAATTCATCTGTAAAACCATTTGAACTACTTTTTAAGAAAATATCCTTATCAACTTTAAAGTCCTGCTCATTGTACTTAATACTTTTGCATAATAGGTGATTTCCCTTTCCCGACAACATCTTAGTCTCCCCCCCCCCTTCCTTTAATGGCGGAGTTTCTTTCTTCGTCACTTTTATGGCATCAAATTCTGTAGTGTTCTATTTTATTTAAAGAAACAAAAAGAAGTCTTATAAAGCGAGGTCAGATAAGTAAAGATCTTTGGGTAAGGGATTATGCTTTTCTTTTCTCCCAAAAACTAGTGCAATGAAACGGTTGCGTGGCATAAGTTTCAAAGTGAAACATCGCGGTGGTAAATTCCCTCTTTAAATTCAAGCTCCAAGATGGTATAGATAACTAAACCAGTTCTTCAATGCTCCAGCGTTAGTATTAAAACTAAAGAGATTGATTTTTTTTCTTTCCGAGACATTTTTTTTTTTTGTCCCTTCGTGTATCTATAGCAGGATTTGTAAAAAATCGACATTTTCTCCTTCTTTAACCGAGAAACCCACTCGGACTGCTTTTTTTCCCTCTTTTTTTCCTTCATAAGTTGCGTTTAGCAATCCCAACAGCTTCTCCGGCATGCAAACAAAAAAACAAAATTTCACTGCTGTGCGCTGTTGGCTGAAATCGGATATCCGAAAAAAGAGACAGAAGAGCGTGAAAACTACTTTAACGAGAGGAAAAAAAAAAGCAGAAGGAAAAAAAAATCACTAACAGGGGAAAATATTTCCGGGATAATGCGTACTACACTAATTCCGCCCAACAGAGGCAATTACTGAAATTTCTGGATATCCCCCCCCCCTCGTACTTGAATAAACACATCTTCGACTTTTTTATTTATTTAAACATTTATAACTGCTTGAAAATAAGCAAGTAATAAAAAAAAAAAGTGAAAACTCTATACATGAAAATGCGACCCATGCACCCAGGGCTCTTTTTTAACACTCAAAAACAGATCCTCTGACCGATTCAGAAATGAAGCAGTAAGTAACCGCCAATAAGCCAGGGATAAGGCAAAAACATGCAATACACCACCAGCTCGTTTATTCCATCCATGGACTGCAGTTTCGTGCTTATTGTGTACTCATCAGCATGGAATAGGAATTAACGAACTGGAGGCAAAAATCCTCTTATAGAGCCAAGTGAGCCAACAAAAAAACCTCAAAATTTTCGAGTTGTACCGTGACAAGTGCGGTCGCTCGCTGGTGTTCCAATTTTACATTAGCCGGTTTTTGTTGGCTCTCTTGGCTCTATAAGAGAATTTTTGCCTCCAGTTTGTTTAATTCCTATTCCATGCTGATGAGTGCATAATAAGCACAAAACTCCAGTCCATGGATGGAATAAACGAACTGGTGGTGTAATTCACGATTCAGAAATGTTAAAAAATATGCACATAACTTTGTACTAATTGCAATCAAATTGGGAGTAATGCAACTACTTTAAAACAATTAATTTTGATAAATCGAAAGTTGTGTTCTGGCTAAACAATTAGTATATATATATATATACACTCATATCCAAAATTGTCTTTATATTATCTAAAGATATTTAATGAAATTGTCCAATCAATGTCATTCATTTTTGCAGAAAATGTGTGAAAAACAAGAGTAATTAGCATTTTCCAATAAAAAGTTATCAAACGAGTCTGTGATCTGAAAATACAGACTTACGTCATCCGATGCGTAACCAAGAGCTTTGCACCAAAGCGAGTAACTTAGTAAATCTCTGCGATATAACGTTTGGTTTCAGTGAATAAGGGCTCAAATCAGTTTGCTATGACTTTGATGTATCATTTGAAAGAATCTGTAAAGTGGCGACTCATCGGCTGTTTAGAAAAAGGGGAGCCTATTACGCGCGTAGCGAGATGTCGGAACATTTCATGACAGACAGTCTCCACATTATGGAAACAGTTTCAAACTGAAGGAACTGTTGCAAGAAGGATTGGACAAGGCCATGAATGAATGACAACTGCTGCCGAAGATCGATATTTAGCTCTAACTGCCCGTCGTAACAGAAAATCAACTGCTCGCCAGTTAGCTTCTGAGCATTTAGCCGCCACTGGAACTGCTGTATCACAGCAAACGGTATACAGCAGGCTTAATGATACAGGCTTTTATGCCAGAAGGACAAGTGTATGTGTTTCACTGTCCGCACAACATAAGAGGGAAAGCCGGAATTGGTGCAAAGCACATTAGAATTGGAGTGTACACTAATGGTCCCATGTTCTGTTTACTGATGAGTCAAGGTTTAGTTTTACAGGTGATTCTTAACGGGTTTACATGTGAAGGGAGTCAGGAACACGAAATCATCCCTCAAACATGATATGACGTGACCGTTTTGGTCGTACTGGTATGATGGTATGGGGGGGAATAATTATGAATGGACGTACACCCCTACAAGTTTTCAACAGTGAATCTGTGACCGGAGAGAGGTGTCGGGATGCTGTGCCAGAGCTTTATGCCAGACTTTTCAAAGGTGCATATGTACCTGACTTTTTATTTATGGACGAAAATGCTCGTCCAAATCGAGCAACGCCCGTTGACGACTTCCTTGAAAGTGAAGGCATTGAGCGAATACCATGGCCAGCAAAGTCTCCTGATCTAAATCAGAGAACTTGTGGGACTACCTTGGAACAGCAATTGCACGTAGACCTCATCCTCCTCGAACTGTAAATGCTCTGAAGACGGCAATACTTGTAGAGTGGAGCTTAATTCCCCAAACTGTGGTTAACAACGTTATTTCTAACATGAAAACACGTTGTGATATGTGTGTATATGTCAGGGAGATCACATTCCGTATTAAAATCGCGTGGCTTTATTCTGTTTGACGTTATTCTTTTTTCTCTGAGATTGTTTTTCCACAATTTATTACCATTTTTCATGTTTCATGCTACAATTTTATAGTATATGCAATGCCCTCACTTTTTCCCTTTGTTATTTATGTGTCATAGTGCTATGTAACATTCCACAAAACATCACAAAGTCATAGTTCACAGTTTCTGATGCTAATGAATGTGAATTTATGCATGTAAAGATAATTTTGGACATGAGTGTATATATATATATATATATATATATATATATATATATATAAGAAATAACTTGGACACACATCGTATATTATAACTTTAATGCTAATGAAAATATTGCAACCAAACTTCAAAATAAGTATGAATACATTATTTTGTCTAATATATTTAAACGTTTTTTAAAGTGACTACATTTAGCATTAATACAGAGCTTTAGACGTGTCACAAAATTTTCGGCTACGGGCCGCATCTCTTTGAATGATATTTTATCCTTTTCCTTCCATAAGGATTTTTGTAGGGACGCCAAAGTTTTATGAGGTTTAGTACACACCCTTTCTCCAAGATGGAAAA